>PVIJ01001934.1:33116-166290 GCA_004024925.1 Scalopus aquaticus
TTTTTTTTTTTTTTTTTTTTTTTTTTTTTTTTTTTTTTTTTTTTTTTTTTTTTTTTTTTCTGTTGTATACTGTATTAATTAGTGTAGTTTTGCATTAAAGCTTGGTGTCTGGGTATATGCTACAATGATTATTCTTCCTTTCTGTCAGGTTTGCCTTGACTATTTGGGAATCTTTTGTTGTTGTTTGTGAATTTCAGTAATTTTTAAAAAAAGATTTATTTATGCATACAAGCTGGGGTACAAGCCAGAGGTGTGGGGTGGCAAGAGGTTCACCAGAGACAGAGTGGGGAGCAGAACAGGCAGATGGATGGAAATACACTGCTGCCGGGAGCAGCGGGCAAGGCAGGAGAGGTCTGCTGCTCCATGTAGGAATATCCCCAGCCGGGTGTCGAACTTGTGTGGTCACTGCCAACAGCTCCACAGCGTAGTGCTTAACCGCTGCACCACCAGGGAGGCCCGAATTTCAGTAATGTTTCTTCTATTTTGAGGAATAACATTGAAACATTGATAAGGATTGCATTAAATACGTATATTGCTGTGATTAAGATAGCAACTTTGACTGTTAATTCTTGCAATCCATGAGCAAGATATCTTTCCGTTTATTTGGGTCATCTATTTTTTTAGACAATGTCTTAGAGTTTTCATTGTATAGGTCCCTTATCTCCTTTGTTAAGTTATTTCCTAGGTATTCAGTTAATTGCAATGCAATTAAAGAAAGGATATTCTTCTTGATTTTTACATCTTCTAGTCCATTGTTTGCATATAGAAAGGCAACTTATTTTTGTATATTGATTTTGTAACCTGCCACATTATAGTACTGATTTATTGTTTTAATTTTTTAAGGAAGTCTTTGGAGATTTTTATGCATATTATCATTTCTTTTATAAATAATTACAGATTTGCACTTTATATCTCAATGTGATTCCTTTCATACTTTTCTCTGAAATAATTGTTATAGCTAAAATTTCTAAACCTATGTTAAGTGGTAGTGAAAATGGATATCCTTGCTGGTACTAGATCTTAGTGAACAAGCTTTCACTTTTTCACCATTGAGAATATTTGCCATGGGTTTGTCATACATGGATTTTATTATGTATTTTCCATCTGTCTCCAATTTCTTGAGTCTTTTTTTCTTCTTAAAAATGGATGTTGAATCTATTAAATTCTTTTTCACTTTGTGTTGATAGGACCATCTGACCCTTCTACTTCCTTTCACTGACGTGGTGAATTATTCATTAATTGTTTTTCAGATGTTGAAATATTCTTGTGTCTTTGGAATAAATCCCTTTGCTCATTGTATATGATCCTCATGATACATTTTGGAATTTGGGTTGAACAAATTTTGTCTACTTATAGACAGAAAATTGGTCTGTGTTTTTCTTTTTTGTGGCATTTTTGTCTGGTTTTGGGGTCAGGTTAATGTTTACCTCATAAAATTTATTGGAAGAATTCCCTATTTCTTAAATTTTGGAAGAATTTGAGAAGGATATTTATTAGCTTATCTTTGAAGATTTGATAGAACTCACTAGTAAAACCATCTGATACTGTACTATAATTTTTTTAAACACTTTGTATTACTGTTTCAATTTCCTAGTTATAATTTGCTCAGATTTTCTACTTCTTTCTTATTTTGTTTGAGAGGTTTGTATATATCTAGGAATTTGTTCATTTCTTCTTATTGAATTTACTAGCATACAAATATTCATAGGAATCTCTTGTAATCCTCGGCAGTCCTGATATATCTGCAGTAACTTCTGTTTTGGTTCTAATTCTATTTTTTGAGTTTAACTAGCAGTAGAGGTTTGTTTGTTTGTTTGTTTGTTTGTTTGTTTGTTTGTTTTTTCAAATACTAGTTTATGGTTTCAGTATTCTTTTGGATTGTCTCTTTGATTCTATTTCATTTACTTCTGCAGTTTTTGTTTTGTTTTTTACTATTTTCTTCCTCTACCAGCATTTGCTTTTCTTTGTTCATCTTTTTCTAGTTCCTTGAGGAAAGAGATAAGAATATTTATTTGCTCTGTTTCCTGTTTCTTGATATGGTACTATATTGCTATATAATTCTCTCGTAATACTAATTTCACTGTGTCTCATGGGCTTTGATAGCTTGTTTCCTCATGGTCATTTACCTTGAGGTATTTGTTTTTATTTATTCATTGGTGTCCTTATTAAGCCAATAGTTACCCAATAGTTATTCAATAGTATATTGTTCTGCCTCCACATACTAGATTTCTTTTTGCAGTGATTCTAGTTGGATACCATTGTGATAAAAGAAGATGCATTATATGATTTCACTATTCTTAAGTTGATTGATAATTGCTTTGTGACCTAATACATAGTTCATCCTGGAGAATGTAACATATGGACTTGAAAAAATGTATATTCAGTTTTGTTGGGTGCACTGCCCTATAAATATCTATTAAGCCCATGTAGTCTAATTATATGTTTAATGTTATTTTGTCCTTTTTGATGTTGAGACTACATAATCTGTCCACTGATGAAATAGAGATGTTGAGTTCCTCAATCACTAATACATGAATCCAATGTCTGTTTTTATTTTTGATAATATCGCTTCTGATATTTTGATAAGACTTCATCCATTGAGTGTATGTTGATGAGTGTTTTGTCTTCTTGATGCATTGTTCTCTAAATCATTATATAGTATCTATCTGATTCTTTTGTTACATTTTTTGGCTTGAAATCAATTTTATCTGTTATGAGTATGGAACTCCCTGCATTCCTTTGGGTTCTATTTTCTTGCAGGACTTTTCACCAACCCTTTAATCTGAGCTTGTGCTTTTCCTTGGAGGTCATGTGCATTTTCTGGTTACAGCAGAAAGTTGTATTTTATTTTCTGCCTCATCCAGCCACTCTGTGCCTTTTAATTTGGTGAGTTCATTCTGTTTACATTTACTATGATTTAGGGTAATAATTGGTACGTTAAAATATGCTACTGTCATTTTGTCCTTAAATTTTTGGATTTACCTGTTTCATTATTCAGTTCGTTGTGGATGTTTTTCTCTGAAATTTACACGAGACAGTGCTTGCCAACATTTCCTGGAGGTATAGTACAACAAACTTCTTCAACTTCTGTTTGCCTAAGAAGGCCTTTACTTCTCTCACATATCTGAAGGAGAGCCTTGTAGGCTAGAATTATCTTGACTCTCAGTTTTTATCTGTAATTATTTTGATCCACATCATTACATTCTCTCCTTGTCTATAGTGTTATCTCAGAGAAGTTAGATGTAAACCTGATCAGTTTTCCTTTTTTGGCTATCTGCTTATTTTCCCCAAGTCAGCTTCATTAGTATTTCTTTGTCTTGAATTCTTGGAAGTCTCATCACTGTGCTTCTTGGTACAGGTCTAATGACATTTAAATAACCAATTGTTCTTTTAGCATCACAGACATTTAAATTTAGTTTCTTCTCCAGGTTTGGGAAGTTTTCCTCTATCATTTATTTAAGTAAATTCCCTGTTCCCTTCTCACACTCTTCACCTCTCTTATACTGAATATACTTATATTGCCTTTCCTCATGGACTTGGCTAATTCTCAATTTTTTATTTTTTAAAATATATTTCTCTTTCTTCTTCTACCTCAATTCTTTGGGCATTATCATATTCAAGGTCACAGGTTGAATCTTCCATTTGATTAATTCTACTTCCATAGCTTCCTCCAGAATTTTTTATCGGTTGAATGACTTTTTTATGTCCGGAATCTCTGTTATTTTCTTATTTAAAACTTCAATTTCTATTTTTCTGCTTTCATTTTTTTTATCGTGGCAATTTTGAACTGTTTATCACACAGGAAGAAAAGCTATTCCTTGTATTTGTGGTTATTTTTAGGATATTTTTTCTCTCTCTTGTTTTGAGGTGTAACCCTGAGGATGCAAAATGCTATTTGCTTTATTTTTTCCTTATTATTAGCTTTTTAGGTTCAATTATGTGTTAAATTGTTCTAAGGATCAGAGCTTCCACTTTTCCTATATGAAACATATCAGGAGTGTGCAAGATACAGAGTAGCCAAAAAAGTCATGACCTTACACTTTTGGAACCTATAGTCTATTAGGGAAAGAAATGAGACATGTGGGCCTCCCTGGTGGCGCAGCGGTTAAGCGCTGCTCGGTGGAGCTGTCGGCAGCGGTGATGCGAGTTCGACGCCCGGCTGGGGAGAATCCCACATGGTGCGGCAGACCTCTCCTGCCCTCGCCCGCTGCTCCCCTCAGCAGTGTATTTCTGATCTGCCTGTTCTGGTCCCCGCTCTGTCCCTGGTGAACCCTCTCGCCGCCCCACACCTCTGGTCTGTACCCCAGCTTGTATGTATAAATAAATAAATCTTAAAAAAAAAAAAAGAAATGAGACACATATGATTGTACCGGTGAAAATATAAAAAGTGCTATATAATATTGTGAAGCAGAATTCCAGGTTGTTCCTGCTATGAATTTCATAGCTTGGGATATCAAGAATGCCTGCCCCGATAAAATGGCATTTGAACTGTTATTCTATCCTTAATAAACATTAATTGATAAAATCAAGGTTGCTTTGATGGCACAATAGTTCATATGCTATTGTAATCTCTTTGGACATTTACACTAAAACATTGACCAGAAAGAATTTACTTATAAAATGCCCCGTGTCATGTATCTGACTGTCAGTCTTTCCAAAATAAAATCTTCAGCTCCATATTCCTTTGCATTCAGAATCTGACAGACTTATGCAAAGTTCTAAAGATACAAAAAAATTGCAAAGATAGTACAGAGTTCCCACATATATCATACTACATTCGCCATGTTATTATCAGAGTGGTTTGTTTGTTACAATTCATGAACTAAAATTAACACATTCTTTTTCACTAACTTCCACAGTTTATTAACATTTCCTTTAGTTTTATTTATTGCTCTTTTTCTGTGCAGGATTCCATCCACCTTACCACATTTCATCAATGTTATGCCCCTTGAGGTTCACTTTGACTGTGACAGTTTCTTAGACTTTCCTTCTATTTTGATCACCTTAACAATTTTGAGGTTTGCTGATCAGGTTTATATAGGGTGTTCCTCTATCTGGATTTTTCTTACCATCGGTTTAGGGTTATGAGGAGGAGAAAAAAGAGGTAAATGGCCATTTTCATCACAGTGCACCATCTCTGCATACCCTCATCCTGACCTAGTGGTCTTGGTGTCGACCTCAGTCATCTTGCTGAGATTTCAAGTTACTTCCCTTATCCCACCCCTTCCATAATGTACTTTTGCAATAAAGTGGCTGAAGAGAGTTAGTTCCCCTTCCTTGAGCGAAAACTATCTAAAAAATTATTTGAAATTCCTGTGAGATTTTTCTCTTTCCCCCTATTTGGCTATTTCATCGTTAAATATATCATTGTGGATTCAGGGATATTTATTTTATACTGTCGGTTATAGTGCAATACTTTATTTTGTTGTTGAATAAGTTCATTTTAATAATTTTTAATATTCATATGCATCTTGTTAAAAAGAAGGCAGTATGTGAAAGGATGTCTTGGAAAGTTTAAATGATTTGCTAAAAGGCACACATTTAGGACTGTGCACCAGTTATGTGGCTCAAGGGCAGCATCCCTTACCTGACTACAGGAAAGCTCCAGACTAGTGGAGAAATGAGACGACAAAGGATATATTGCAGAATTGGGTACTGGTAAGAATATAAAACGTGTGTTCTGGTAGTTATTTGATTCAACAGAATAATACCCCCTAATATGGACTTACTTTCTGTGGTTTCTGTGGTTTCAGTCACCGAGGTCAACCGTGCTCCAAAACCAAAATTTTAAATGCTTAGTTTTCTAAAAAATATATTTATTTATTTATGCATACAAGATCTGGGGTGTAGACAGAGGTAGGAGGGTGTGTGTGTGAGAGAATTCACCAGAGACAGAGTTGAGAGCAGAACAGGCGGATCTATTGAAATACACTGGTATTTACTACTGTTCTGGTATACTGTGCTGGTATAATCTGCTGAGGGAAGAAGTGGGTGAGACAGGAGAGGTCTGCTGTGCCATGTGGGTTAGCTCCCTGGCTGGGTATCGAACTCATGCTGCAATGACTGGTGATAGCTTCATAATGCTGAGACTTAACCCCTTGCACCACCAAGGAGGCCCCTTAAATGTTTAGTTTTAATTATCAGTCCTGTAAATGCATTGATTATTTTTAAGTCTTTAAAAATTAAAGCAGGGGGCCTCCCTTGTGGTGCAGTGGTTAAGCTCCGCACTGTGGAGCTGTGGGCAGCGGTGACACGAGTTCAACGCTTGGTGGAGGAGATTCCCACATGGCACGGCAGACCTCTCCTGCCTCGCCCGCTGCTCCCCTCAGCAGTGTACTTCAGTCAATCCACCTGTTCTGCTCCCCACTCTCTCTGGTAAACCCTCTCGCCGCCCCACACCTCTGGCCTGTACCCCAGCTCGTATGCATAAATAAATCTTTTAAAAAATTAAAGTAGGAAACTCAGATTTCACGATGATTCTAAGTCATATAAAGTATAAAGTGGTCATAATATAAATAAAAGGAATATTATTATCATAAAATTTATCTGTTGTATTTTGGTATTTACTATGCAATAATTAAAAAATTATTTTTCTAAATATCCTTTTTCAAAATTATTTCAACAGTTACTTCTGTTCTTATTTTATTCATCCTGATTCTTGTCATATATTCTTGTGTCAAATCTTTGCAGGTTCCCAATTCTGTCAAATATTACAACTGTTTCATTGGGAATATAACAGTTCTTCAGATGGTTAAACAGGGTATCAGGTTTGACTTTGCAAAAGTTCTCTATAGACTGTTGAGTGTAGAATGCTATTTTAAGATCTAATGGAATTTAATACAATTCCTTTTATCTGTACATCAATAGTACTCCCTGTATTTGGACATATATTTAGAGAAATGATATTTATGTAAATTTTGTAATATTTTCTTAATTATTTAATTTGAATATTAATGACTGTTTACTCTATGTGTCATAAGGCTCCATTAAAATATTAATTATACTGTAATTGCTTTCATGTTATGATGAATATTCTAAATAGTTATCTGATAATTATGTATTTAGTACCCTCCCTGACACCATCCATTTATTCTATCTTTTGTCTTTGGAATTATAATGTTGAAAGTAATGTCAGGAGCTTAAGCTAATTTTTAACTAAAACACACACATACTCATTGAGTGATAGATTCTCCTCCTTCTAATGTGGAAGTCCCTAGGGCAATATCTCTAGCAAATCTATGTAACCTCTATGCTCCATGGGAACACCTTAAACAATAGAAAGGTTTTATTTTTAGAGGTAACTTATTCAATTATTGAGTAGCTCCAAATGATTAGAAAGACAAAGTTTGTGTCCATTTAACCTTTCTGCATTGATTTCGTGTTAATCTTTTATCACTTCCCAGATGCAAATTTTACAAGACTTTCTTTTTCTTTCCCCCATGCATGAGTGTGCAGATGAACCATGGTTACTAAATTATATCTGTCCTGGGCTCAGCATTGCTCCAGACTCTAGTTTGTTTGCTCTGTTTCAAATCTGTGCCTACTGGAGCCAAGCTGAAGTTATCAGGCTTTGTTTTTGTGGTGTTGATTAGATTATGAAAAGCAAAATAACATAGGCATGCATAAGTCCTCAGCTTCCATCAGTTTACTAATTGTCAATTGTCAAAGCATATCATATAGCCAAGCAAGCATGAGAGAGCTAGTGACCTGCACTCTGAACACACTGGAAGCAAGACTGTGGGAATATTTGCTGGACAATAAATCAAAATATTTTTCTTCTAGTTTGATCTGAAAGTGGGTCATTATAATAATATCCTTATGTTGAAAATTAAGTATTTGAGAATCAGAAAGTTTATAGATTACCCCTGCTCATGGGGGTAGAGACCAAGGAGCTAATACAGATCTGTCCCCAAAAATAATCCATGTCTTTTTCTATGTCTATATTTACAATATCTATACTGATGGAAATAATGTGATTAAAAAAAAAAAACTTTAACCAAGCGTTAGATACCTAGAACTGCATGTATCATTAGCTAGTGATATATCCTGTTATGTTCCTTGGTCCTTCAATACTCAAATTCTTGATCTCTAAAGTGAAAATGATATTTCTGATGCTAGCAATTCAAGATGCTTCATAAATTTCAGATGACATAAGGCATGTAAAACTTAATTGGCAAACTATAAAGAGCTCCCCATGTTCACTGATAAGCAAATGTAAATTATAAATGGTATCTTCCAAGAAGCAAGTTTCTTTTTAAAATTTCGAAATATTTTAAATTTTTATAGATATTTTCCATATCAATAAGTATATTTTCATTTTCTAATTAATAAGCTAGGCAAATTGGTGATAAGATATATATTGCTAAGGACTTTTTAAACCCTGTTGAATGTTGCATGGTTTTTATTTCTTTTTTAATGATGTACTATTGTTTTGCATCCTTGTCAATATTTTGACAGTATAGGAATGCTCCCCTCAGGTGCGGTCTCACCATATCTCTCCCCCCACCAAAACACACATAGTCTTACACCACAGTCCATTATGCTGCCCCCACCTCCCACCCCCATTTCTCAACCCTTCCCCTACTCTGCCACTGCCCCCTCTGAATGTATCAGATCTTTGGTCAGCTCTATGTGATGGTTGGTTTTAATGTTTATCTTTGTATGCCCTTTTGTTTGACATTTCTATATTTCACATATAAGTGACACCATCTGGTATTTATTTATCTTTCACCTTCTGGTTTATTTTGCTAAGTGTACTCACTTCCAGCTCCAACCATGTTGCTGCAAATGGCATGAGTTTGTCATTTTGATCACTGAGTAGTATCCCATTGTGTAAATATGGTAAATATGCCACATCTGATCCCCTCATTTATTACCTACTTACATATCTTGGCTATTGTAGAATAGTGCTGCATAAACATAAGAATGCAGGTTTCCTCTGGAATTGGTATACTTGTGTTCTTTAGGTAGATGACCAGAAGTGTAATCGCTAGATCATATATTGGATCCATCTTTATAACTGAGCGGAACTGCCACACTGCTTTCTATAGGGGCTGGACCTCCCTACATACCAACCAACAGTGTAAGAGGGTTCCCTTTTCACCACATTTTACAACCCTTGTTTCTGGGCTTTTTAATATGGGCCACTCTCACTGGAGTGAGGTTGCATTTCTGTGGTTTTGATTTGCATTTCCCTGATGATAAGTGACAATGACCTTTTTTTCTGTACTTGTTGGCAATCTTTATGTGTACTTTGGAGAAGTGCCTTTTTTATCTCTTCTGCCCATTTCTTGATAGAGTTATTTCTTTACTTTTTGTTGAAAAGATGTTATAAATATTCAAAATCAGTCTCTTGTCAGATGTATGTTGCACAAATATATTCTTCCCTTCCAAAGGGTGTCTCTTCATTTTGGTTACTGTCTTTATCACTGTACATAAGTTTTTAGTTTGATGTAGTACTAATTATTGTGATTCAATATGGTTCAATGTGGTTCAATGGAATAAATATATTTATTCCATTTCTTTGAAGAGTGCCACTGAGATTTATATCGGGATTGTACTGAATCTGTAAATGGTTTTGGGTAAGGTGGCCATTTTGAAAATGTTTCTTTCAATACATGAGCAAGGAATATCTTTCCATTTTTTTTTTGTACCTTCCTTTTTTTTTTTATTAATGATGTCTTACAGTTTTGCTTGTGTAGGTCCTTTACAACGTTTGTTAGACTTTTTCCTAACTTCATGTGTGTGTGTGTTGGGGGGAGCACGGTTGTTTGTGTGTTATCAATGGGGTGGTTTTCTTAATTTTTCCTTCTTTGAGCTCATTGTTCACACATGGGAAAGCAACTGATCATTGTGTATTAATTTTGTAGCCTCCCATTTTGCTGAACTGGTTTACTGGTTTAAATATTTTTTTCCATGGTGTCTTTAGTCTTAGTATTCTTCATTTCTTCTTTTAATCTTTTCTTTATCTTGCAATTCTATTTCCCTTTTTTGAATTTCATATTTGATCTGTTAGTGATTTTGTTCCTTAGAATGTTCATTTTTCGCCCCTGAATAGTATTGCATATCTTAAATCTGCTTTTCTTCACCTTCTTAGTTCTTTAATTTTCTTTATGATGGCAAACTTGAATTCTGTATCTAGTGGGTATAACAGAGATCCTATGACTTTATGATTCAAGTCTGGATATCTGATCTCCCTCTGTGGTATAATATACCCGTTTGGACTCTTGTAACCTTCATCATTTTATGCCACCTTTCCATTGGTTTTAGGACCTCACTACTGTAATTGGTCTCTGCTATCTACGCATGTATGCATGGCTCAGGGATGATCATACGTAATTGTAATGGGCCTTAGCTAATTTCCTTGCAGACCAAGTCATTAAAGCTTAGGTTTTTAAAGGAAAATTCTCAAAGTTGTTTAAAGTCTCCAAATAGATGCTTTTGGTTCTACAGAAACTTATTTAACACTAAAATCCGACACCTTAAAAGTAAAATTCAGAAGAGGTGTTGGTCTATGCAACTGCAATATAAACATCTTTATTTCATAAAAGTTCTGTGAATTAAAATTCAGGTGAACTGAAACTTTAATAAAATATAACCTTTATTAATACTCTAAATATCAATCTGAAAACTACCTAAGTGTTTTTATTTCATTATTTATTACCTATGATACATTACTTCCATCATTTTGTGGTGAGTTACTCGAACCATAGAGATGTTTGGAGATACTTTCCTGGATATTAAGACATACAGTTTTATTATACTGAAGATCTGAATGTATCCACCAAATTTTGTTAACTATTCACTACTAATTCAGTGCCTATGCATTTTTATTATGTAACTTGAGAAGAATTCCCAAGCCACTCAATAATTTCTATTTTGTTCTTCAATCATTTACTGAATAATTTTTTATTGAAAATTATGATATTATGCAGGATTTTTTAATTCCTTGAAATCTGTTTTTCATTCAAAATGTTTTCTGTTTGCTCTAGTAAATGCTTTTTGGCAGAAACCAATTTTGTTTATATGTCCTCTGTTTTCCTAAACTCTTTTTGACTGAGTTAAGTCAGTTATGCAAAATCAATGAAAATGCTGGAGCTCTTCTCAGCTAGATTTGCTGAGATCTTGGAAAGAACATTTTCTCTCCAGTTTTCTTAGATATTAATTCTGTAGAGTTCCTGGGCTCAGATTATAGAGAAGAATGGTTCTTCTTTTAATCTTTTCCATCAGGTTCTCCAAGACCATCTACACCTTTCCCTTAAAGTTTCGAGGAGATCTAACAATCACAATTTCCACATCATAAATATGGATCTTCACATTCTTTGGTCCTGAAGCTCCTCAGTCCAATTTGGAAAAATAATTTTGTATGTGTTTTCAGTCCAAATACCATAAACATTTGACGTCCTAGTGTCTTCAGACATAATGGTTCTAGAATGGTTCTAGTGATATTGATGAGGAAACTAGTCAGGGTGCTGTCCACCAAAGAGGTTCTAATGAGTCATTTGAAATGGTAGTCCATATTTATAAAGACATAGAAAAAGAATAAATGTCACCATGAAAAGAAAATACATTAAAATATTCCCTTATACAAAAAGGAAAATTTGCAGCCAGCTTTATTGCAAATTAAGATAAAAACTCAATTTATTGGGGGGGGGCAGTAAATGCATCTTAACTTTTATACTAAATCTATAAATTACTGATCTTGCTAAGAGAAGGCCATCTTTTTTTCCTCTTACTGGTAGGAAGCATACCTTATGATATCTCAATGTCATTCTATTATTTGAATTATGGGACGCCATTTAAAAATAGTTGTGACAGACCACAATTATTCTGTCCTATGCACAGCTCTCCATGAAAAAATATACTTTGCATGATAGATGGATTCGTTGGATGTCTTTGTTTTTTATACTTTTCAATTGTGGTAAGTGAAAGATCTAAATCTGTGTGCTTGTTTATATTGTCTGAGAATGTCATATTTCCAAAAGCATTAAGACTACTTTTTTAAGGCACACTTTTGGATTAATTGTGCTAATCTAGTTATATTTACATACATGTTGTTATTACTGGTTGAGATTTTCAAGTATTTTTCATTTACTGTTGAACATTTTGACATTAAATGAGAGTTTAAAAATAGCTAGTTTCATTGTATATTTATAGATTATTCCTTTTGGGGTAAATCTTTATTTTAACTGCTTAACTTCTATTAAAACTAAAGTTAAATATATTACTTGCCATCTAAAATGTCCTGTGATACATACTTGACAAAATAAACAATTTTCCCAGGCTTCATTGCATTTCATTGTGAAGGTTTTGAACTCCTATTTGCATTATATATGCTATTCTTCTAGTAGTTTTTTTCCTCCTGAAATGGAGTTAAGAATTCAGGGAAAATGCTTATTCTTTGCCAATCAAGTAAGAAGATAACTTATTAATGTATTTTTTTTCATAAAAGGGATATATTTTGCTTTGCCAAATGAAAAATCTGATAATGTAGTAAATTTCTGGGCAGTTGACTTTGATTTAGCATATAGAAAATTCATCAATTTTCACCTTCATTGTCTGCCAAATGTGGGAAATAGCAAATGCTTTCCAGGTTTTCTTCATTTTTCAAAGTTCTAGGTCTTATGAATTTCCAGGAAATAGTGTCACTGTTTTGAAACTGTTCATTTCTTCACTTGGAAAGAGTTTGCATTATATATATATATTTGTTTTCAATTTAAAATGATATAATCTGTCTAGATAATACCAATGCTGTTTTTTTCTTGAGTTATTGATAAAACCCTTACAATCTTAGAGCTGTCAGGAAATATTGAGCTTACCTATTCTAAGACTTTGATTTTGGAGGACCAGGAATTGATACCAAAGTAGAATATGCTTTTACTCGAATTTACACAGGTGATTAATGGTCAAACTAAAATAGAAATTATGTTTACTAATATCTAATTTATCACATATTATACTATAGCAAATACTTCAAAGGTTAAAGTTGTGATATTTTACCACACAAAGGTAAAACAATCAGTGAGCTAGGAACTAAAAACTAATAATGTATCATTTATTGAATGCTTACTATAGTCAGGTTTTAAATAAATTATCTAAATGAGTCCTCTTAAACCTTTAGAGGAGATATAATTAGCTGAGTTTTACATTGACCAATGAGCCCTAGAGAAAGTATCCCCTAGCCATGGTCACATAAGTGTCTGGAGCAATTTTGAACTCAGAGACTGACACAGAGTATCATCAATTAATACATCACATAGAACTATTTTTGTGTTTGTTGTGTTATAAGAATTGTCAGAACTGGATTGAGATCAAGGAGTTTAGAGGAATCTGAATTAGATTTGGATATTTAGAAGCCATTGGTTTATGTACGACATTGATACTCAGGGTATTGGATGAAACTACCAGAGGAACTAAGAAAATGAATGTCCAAGAATGAGGTTGAGAACTCCAAAGTTTAGAGGGAGAATACGGTAGAGGAAATCAATAAAAGAGACTGTGTCTAGGAGTCCTAAGAAGACACAAATGTCAGGTCAAACTAGAAGGATATGACCTCGAATGGAATAATTACCAATATGTCACCATTCATTCATAGGGGTTGCAAACCAGCTAGCAGAAATTGCTGCCTACTCAGGAGGAATTCAGCCCATCTGAGAATACCTTACAAAGAAACAGGGCCTGCATACTAAGTCATTTCCCTTCCCTCTTATCTTCTGTTGGTGTCTACGGGTCAAATAAACTTAAAAGTTAGAAATTATGGGACCCTATTGGTATATCACACAAACCAGTGTCCTAGGGAAACAAGGGTGGTAGTTAAGGTGGGTTGGGGTCTAAATGAGCAAACAAACAGAAAATGCCTGGCCCAGAGAGCAAATCATTTTATGTCAAGATTATGGATCTCATACTTTCTTTGCTTGCTTACTTTTAATGGTATACACATGCAAAGGAAATGTAGAAAATATCTCTTTCTTTATGAAAATTAAATTACTTAGACACTGGAAATCACCTTGAAAAATATAGAGCCTTATGTAGTCGTAGTCATTAGTCTTGTTATTGCAAAGGCCAGGTCCTCCACAGAGTGAAGGGGAACATGAATCTTGTCACACAAATAAATCCAATATTGTAGAGGCTTATTTCATTTCTTGGAAAATTAGATGCCTGAAAAAGAAGAGTATTCTGGCACTGTGCTGGAAACTGATGGAATTATTTTATGTTGCAACTGCAATTTGCTAATCTTTTCTTCCCTTTCCTTATGTTATAGGGACGACTATTATATTTGTAGTAAAAATGGTCTGTGATTCAAAAATAAAGATGTAGATATGCAGTCTCAGATGTATTTTTGTTATTTTTCTCTAGTGAAGAAATTTAAGGATTAAAATTATGTTATAGATTCTATTACAATCAAAATGTAGATGTAGAATACATGATTTGAAATGTTATTGGTTTGTATGGAAATAATAATATCATCTATACTTATTTGATATTTTTTCCTGATTAATTGATAACTAGTGGAGTAATTTCTGAAGGAAAGCCAACTAGACAGAGAATTCCACATAGCTGGACAGTAAAATTTAAATGAATGTCATTATCTTAAAGTATAGTTATTAATTGAACAGTTCACATTTATAGTGATATCAAACAACTAAAGGCTTCATACATTTGATTTGTAAATATCCATCAAACATAAAAGTCAATGACAATTTTTTTAACAGAAATGATTTTAGACTGTATGTGTAGTATCTTATTTTAAAACCAAAATGCAAATGATGCTATTAAACATTCTTTTTTAAATTTTTAATTGTACTTATTATTTTTAATGCCATTATTTAACATCCTTTTTAGTATTTTGACAGTTAATTTTCACAGAGAGAAAGGGAGCCATAAACAAAACTTGAAAAAATTAAAATGTGTTTTCTATTTTCTTTATTAAAGCCTGTTATTTTTTGAGGTTACACATGACGGAACCACTATACTAAGTCATTAATACTTTCCTTCATGAAATATCAAGCCAAAGAATAAGTGAAAAACTTATTTTTATCATTATGAGTTCAGAGTACTTCTCAGAAAAAAGATCAACATATTTTCATTAATTTTCCCATCTTAATAAAAAACACCAAGGCCTTATACTATACTTATTCAGATGCAGTGTTACTTTAAATAGTGTCTTTCTATTGTTCATTTTAAAGAAATCAGAAAATATAATATTTTTAGTTATTAGAGAGTCATATATTACATGTGACATTTTCCTTGACATTCTAATAAGCAGAATTGTTTAGTAACTGACATCTCTATAATTGACAGTTATTAATAACTCATAAATGTGAAAAATTCAAATGATCTTATGAATATCCAAATAGTAATTATGTTTAGTTTCATTTTAATATTATCTTTTACATTGTTCTTCAAGTTTCATATTCCATATATGGGGTGAATGCAAACACTTGCAGCCAGAATATTTGACATGCTCCATTTCATTTAAAGGCCAAAGACTTTGGATTACATATTTCATTGATCTCATAAATCTGTTGTACATACTGATTGGACAAATAGCTTTTCTCCTTTAGCTAGATAAAATAAGTTTTAAACTTTAAAAGATCTCATTGGAATGTAGTCATGCAGTAAACTGATACTCAGCAGCACCCCTCCTCTACTGGACGTGTAACCAGGGCTGAGGCCAGAGTCTGGTATAGGTGGCGCCCCCTGGAGGGGGTTGCTTGTGAAGATAGATAGCCGCAGGGAAAACGCTAAAAGGTATTTCAGTTTGGGGTGGAGACTCTGATAAGAAATAAAAGGGGTGGAAGAAGGAGCAGAAAGAGAAGGAGATTCAACCTCCATGATTTAGAAGAGGAGATCCAGCGGCCAAAGAGATGCAGCCGCTATGATTGGGAGTTTGGGAATCAGCCGCCAGGAACTTTTGAGCCACCAGGATGTAAAGTTCCGAATTGAGCGTTTTTTTGAATCTTTAGTGACTTTGGGGCCAGCAACTTTGGCCCCCACTACACCAATCTTCAAGAGGAAAAGTTTGAAGACTTTGTGAGTAGCCAAGCGACGGAAACTGCTCCCAGTTTTGTTATTGCTACAGCCGAGGAGAGACGGCAAAGGCTTGTGGCAGGTGCCTTCCTAAAATGTGTGAGTGCAGCAGTCTGTTGGGCCACTTGGCCGCTATAGCTGGTCTTTTGAGTGTTGCTGGCCTGGTGCTGTGCTGGGGTACCATGGCATTTCCAGGAGCATTTCCAGGTTGTCCTGTGTGTTGGAACCTAGCCTACAGTCTGGCTGCTTCATTCATGTCTGCAGAGGCAGAGACATACCATCTTGGACACATGGCCTGTTGTTTGGGAGAGGAGCTCCGTGTCCTTAGTAGTGGGAAGACCCCACCTTCGCTGTTTCTTATTTGGGACTTAAAGGACTGGATATTGCTTTGAGTGAGGTAACAGCCATTTCTTGGCCTCAGTGACTCGGTTTTCCTGGTTTGTTAAATAAATCCCATTGTTGTTGTTCCATGAGCCTGAGTAGTCTTGCAATTGTGTGTGCAGGTGAAAAACTAGGACAGTGACTGGTAAGCAGTTTGGGCAGTGTCCTTGGCCGGTTTTTAGTGCCCTTCCTGCCCTATTCAGATGTTTTCTTTTTTCTTTTAAAGATTTATTTATTTATACATACAAGAGCTGGGGTGTAGGCCACAGGTGTGGGAGGATTTGTCAGAGACAAGTGGGGAGCAGAACAGGTAGACAGACTGAAATACACTGCTGAGGGGAGCAGCAGGCTAGACAGGAGAGGTCTGCTGTGCCATGTGAGAAGCTCCCAGGCTGGGCATCAAACTTGTTCTGCTGGCTGCCAATAGCTTCATAGTGCTGAAACTTAACTCCTTGTGCTACCAGGGAGGCCCTTCCACTGGATGTTTAATGGAATCTCAGTGTGTCCACTGTAAAGTGGAGCTGTCTTCTTACAGTAGGTATGGGTGCTACTTGCTACTTTGCATATTGTTTTGCACAGTACAAAGGCAGGGAGTAAAGCTCTTACAATTACAAATTGACTGACAAAGACACACCCAGTAGCTTTTCATCACTTACTTATCTTTAATGGGAAATGGATTAATGTGATTTACTTTTACCAAGTACTTAGTAGCATTACTTTAATTTAATAGACTCTCTGCTTTAGAAATGTTGTTTAATATCCATTGTACCCTTGTCCTTTGTCAAATATTGAAGACAAAATCTTGCAGAACTGCAAAACCACTCTGGTCACCCAGACTGCTGGGGAAAATGTTCCAAAATGCATCACTGTTTCATGGAGATAATTAACATTTGTGAGATTTCCCCAGACTTGCCTACTATAAGGCTTTGAGAACTCTTTGGCCTTGATACCCAATCCCTTGACAAAAGTATTCTAAGACCCACGTATGTCATCTCATTTTCAATGTAATTTTTCTTCTGTTCCTTTGACTAGCATATTTTTTTTTTCTATGTGATTTTTCTCCCTTCTATCCAGCAGGATAGATTTTCTTGTTAAAGAAACCCTGTTGCTATGAATTTATTTATTTATTTTTAAAGATTTATTTATTTATGCATACAAGCTGGGGTACAGGCCAGAGGCGTGGGGCGGCGAGAGGGTTCACCAGAGACAGAGTGGGGAGCAGCACAGGCAGATAGACGGAAATACACTGCTGAGGGGAGCAGGGGCGAGGCAGGAGAGGTCTGCTGCGCCATGTGGGGACCTCCCAGGCTGGACATCGAACTCAGGCCACTGCTTTCTACTACTCCACATCGCTGTGCTTAACCCGCTGCAACACCAGGGAGGCCCAGTAATTCATTTCTTACTGGCCAAATAGCATACTACTGTATGAAAACATAACATTTTGTTTATGACAGAGATTTTAGTTATGAATAACGCTACCCTGGACATCTCTGTCTATGTTTTGTGTGGAATCAAACTACGATTTATGTTTTATTTCTACCACCAGATAGTAACTTTTTCTGGTCTGCAGACAGTGCATGCTGAGTCCCTGTAATATTCAATTTCATCCAAACATTTTAATGTTAAAATGGATGATAATTTCTAGTTTACCCTCTTCCATTTTGAGATAAGAAAACTGGAATCTATGACATTCATGAGTTCAAGTTTTATAAATTCACATAGCTAGATATTGTTAAAACTGGAACCCAAATTTGCTTAAGATTCAATCCAGTATTCTTCCTACTGTGCATCATGGCCCAAAACGGGCACACATGAATTGATCTGAATCATATGATCTTACCTGCGAACCTAATTTATGTATCTCTATCTATCTATCTATCTATCTATCAATACAATATATATGAATTAATATAAAATTTTAAAAATATATAACATAAAATTATATATAAATTGATGTGGGAGTCACACACACACACATTGTATTATATTAGGTTCCCAGGTAAGATCATTAGATCTTTTGGTAATATACTTGTTTCACAAACAGTTCCTATATTTATTTGAAATTATCATAATCAACCATAATTGTTAAACTCTACATTTGATTTTTTAGATGGTATTTATGTAGTATGTTAGATATTTTACAGTATATATTCTTATGTGCATAACACTTCAATGGGGTAATTTTTATAAGTATGGTCTTATGACAAATTTGAGGATTTTTTATTTGTTTTAAGACAGAACTTGTAAAGAATGCCATATATATGTATGCATATATATATATATATATATATATGTAACCTATAGCTCAGAAAATATAGAAGGAATTTACATTTTGACTCAAATTGTATGGATTTAATCTAATGACACATATCTGTTGAGCATAAAGGATTTAATAACAGACTAGGCAATTTTAACAGGAACAGTGCTGTGAAGAGGGACAAAATTACTTTCTTGTGTAAACAAACTTTTATTAAAAGATCTCCTTGGACACTATCAATATTTTGTTTCTATTTTATCAGTAGTGTCATTTTTCCATATAGTTAGCTGCTGTCTAGGGCAGCTATAAATCAAGTGGAGAAGTAGGAAGCTGAACTTAGCTAAGCATTAGTTAACAGGATTGTATGAGTCCTGATTTCTGCAGACTATCAGAAACACAGTTGGCTTATTTTTCTCCCCCTTTAAGAGATGCTTGCTTAATAAAGGAAATATCTATTTTTTTCCCAGGCCACAACAGTTAATCTTTACCAACATTAAAGATTATATTTAAGATTTATAAGTATCCTCAACAATAAAAGGAAAAAGCCTTCCTCCGTCTTTACCACAGTACGAAGTTTATATCCCACTGTCTTGCATACGATAAGGTTCCACTGTGGATGAAACACTGGTTGTGGAACCCAAAATGGCTGGTGCTTTCTAAAGGGAGAAATATGAATCCCCGTGGGGCCACTTATTCCGTAATTCTGACCAACTTTATTCCTGAAATGGAACTTTTCCTTCTTATTCATTTATTTCTGTTCTTACATCTTTGTTAATTTTTGGAGAGTATTTGATTTCTCCCCTCAGGTGTAGTCCCAGTAGTTCTCCCACAGCACCAGTGATTCATCACACGGTCCCTTGTGTTCTGCCCTCCCTTGTTTTGACTCCTGTCCACACCCTCCCCTGCTTATGCCTGGGATCTATGGTCAGCTTGCAAGTTTTTTTTCTTTTTTTCCTGACCCTTTTTCGATTTCTCTCTGTTCTGCATATAAATGAAACTATCTGACATTTACCTTTTTTTTTTTCTGAAATGGAACTTTTAAAAATGTCCTTTTTACGTTGAAGGTCTATGCCTGTAATTATTATCTACATAAATGAAATATCTGAGGTAAAGCATATTTACATCACTGCTAATGTCATTCTTTATTGAACTTCTTTGGAGTAAATTTACTGTCACAAATTATTGTAATATAATGAGTTTGATGTTCCTAGAACAATGATGACTCATATTTTTGAACTCCTATGCTGAGACATTTCCCTGTTGCACTTTTGGATCACATGACACACATTTACTTCCTGATCCTGGAAATCAGTCCTTTCCTGGTGAAGGAAAACTGAGATTCCAAGGTACATTTTCAGTCACATAACTCAATAGTGCAACATCACATTGGCCTTAATGATCTGACATGGAGCAATAATCTGGTAAATGAGGGGTGTAAATGGAATGTGAGGTCAACGTGGATGAAAGGTGCATGGGGTTAGTGTGATCCTATGCCTTTGATCACCCACTATGTTGTAATCCAAGATTATCTCAATAAAAATTAAAAATGAGAGATGATAAGTGACTGTTTCTCATGAGAAGACTGTGTATGGTGAAGAGGCCATAGCATGCTGGCATGATAGCTTACCTTGCAGGAACACCTGGTGCTCCAGGACCCCTGTGTAGGTGTTGTTTGGGCCAGAACAGGGATACTGTTGTCTTCCAGTTTTTTTACAGCACCTATTATAGTTGTACTGGATCAAAGCTAAATAGTTCAGTCAGATGAAAAATGAATGGATGAGTAAAGAAAGTATAAGTGACTGCATAAATCATCAGCCCCAAATTAGGAAGCTATTTTCATCCTTATCCATTGTTACTTTCTGGGCTTCCCTATCTCTGGAAGTAAATGCTTTTGAACTTTCTTTCTACAAACAATTACCCAGGATTCAATTAAATAGAAAACTGGATAGAAATTGGTGTTTCAAAATACCTTTTGACATATTACCCAGTTCTTACGTTGGCAGGTTTGATTTTGTTTTGGTTCATGTCTTGGACTTGCAATGTTCATTTATATTGCATTGTTTCACAATTTTATTTATTTATTTTTTTGAGTCATAGTTGTAAGCCCTTGGTTTATATTATTATTTCAAAACACTAGTTTTTCTTTTAGTATTTGCTGTGTTTTCCAAAGGTGTTAAGGGTCATTTATGTTGATTTTTTTTACTTTCCAGGATACACTCCCGATGAAGCAGGCATTGCCTCTATATTTGGCTCCTTTCAATTGCATGAATCATGAGGAATACATGTCTAGTGCTTATACGTAGTGGTTTCCTTCACTGTAAGCCACTGGTCATTGTACTGTACCTTTGGGTCACTATTTATACTTGAAACCATAAGGCAATCCTATGAATAAATAAATGCAGTTTATTTCACTGAGCTCTAAATTCTGTCAACATAGGACCATGCAGATACTTCATTTTTCATTGTTTTCCAAAACTGATGTGACAAACCACATTTTTATAAATCCTTTCAATTGAGGGAGAATTTCACTTTGGGTTCCCACTAGCATCTTTTTAATCTTATTTTATTTTTTTAAACTTGTGAACTTATTTATAAGGTTAAACTTATTTCTAAGGTTAAAAATGAGGAAAATGTCTCGAATCAAATGTGTTAAATATCCACAACTTATTAACATAATACAAGTTAAATTGAATATAAACTTCAAAAGAACCCAATAATTGATCAAATCTTATTCTTGATGTTTCTGTAGAGATAGTTTTTAGATGAGAGTAACATTTTAATCAGTACACTCTGAGTATATTTGATTTCCCTCCATAATGTGGAAATGTCTCTTCCCTTAATTGAAGGTCTTAATAAGACAAAGATTGACCTTCTTTGCAGATTTTAGACTCACCAGTCTCTACAATTATGTGATCCAATTCCTTAAACCTCTCTCTCCCTCTCCCTCTCCCTCTCCCTCCCCTTCCCCCTCCCCCTCCCCATCCCTTTCCCCTCTCTCTCCCTCTCTTTTTCTCTCTCCCAACACACATTCTATTGGTTCTACATCTCCAGAGAACTCTTGGTACATGCTTAATGACAGTAGGTTTGGTTTCCTTGTTCTCATGAGACAACAAACACAAATGTGTCCTACTAACTTTGCAATATTCAATTCTAGCACAGCGTGGCATAGGGAAGATACAAAATCGTGTTTGTTGAAACAAATTATGCTCCTTCCTCCTTTTTGAAAGTTTTATCTTCTTAATTATTTTTCCCTGCTTGACTAACATTTTTATATTTATCCAGCTCAATGATGATATGTATTTATCAGTGGTGTCATTGATTCAGTGAAGTTTAAATATTATTCTAGGACTCTCCAAAACAGATAGGGTTATGCTCAGTATAATTTGAAATTATGAGCATTTTTTTCCTTCCATATTGGTACTTGTCTGTGTTATGTGTAGTATTATCCAGACACATTAGTGCCAGCATTGAATGTCAATTAGAGTTTATATGTACAGTATTCACTGAGGTAAACTGAAGTTATTAACAAGATATAGAACAACATGGAACATGGAATTTCTGGCCACTATTTTCAGTTAAAACAGGAATCATTAAAAACAATATTTTTTTCTGTGAACTGAAGTCTAGTGCCACACATATTTTTTGTTGTTAAATGTATGAGTTTGTAACTGTCATCCTAGTAAATGATGTAGAATACCTGCGTCATTTTTAATGACATTCTTTACCTGAGGTAAAGAATAATGGGATCAACTGCCCTCCTTAATACATTAAAATGACATGAGTTAGTTATCATTAGTCATATTTGCCTTGGATCATTTTATACCATTGGGAGTGATGGATTTGCATTAAGCAAATGATCACAGGCTACATATAATTACCTGTAAAAAAACAGTTTTTTATTGCAGATTGTAACAACACTAGTTACAGAGAGCAAGGGATTTAATGATGATGATGATGATGTTGATATTGGTGATGATGGTGATGACTGTAATAATGATGATGATGATGATTCTGGTGGCTGAATCAAATGACCATTTTATATCTTTTCTTCATGAACACACATTTTAACAGGTGTGTGTGTGAAGAGAGAGAAAGGTAGAGAGAGGACTGAATATATTTGCTGCAATATAACAACTTGATATTTAATCAATCTTCTCAAGAATAACTTGTTTTAGGAAGAACTTGTTCTAATTGTCATGAACATTCACTTGAACAAACAGAAATACTTAAGAAAATGAATAAGTTAGGTCATCAAAGGGAGTACAAGAGAGTTTTTACCCTAGGCACCACGAAAATATCCCTATAGAAGTTTAAAATCTAGGTAAATCAAACACTGGCCTGTATTCTTTCGATTATATTTTGTCATGGATCCTGATTAGTCAGTCCTCCCTAATTCCACCAGAAGATTCATTTATTAGATAACTAAAAGTTGTTAATGAAAATAGTACAAGTACATGCCACTCTAACTTTTGAAATTTCAGTTATTTAAAACCAAATGCAATATTATGCTTTTTAGATTAACTCTCATCTTTGTTAAATTTTAATTTTAGTAATTCACTTAGTTTGGTTTTTTTTTAAGATTTATTTATTTATGCTGGGGTGTAGGCCAGAGGCATGGGGTGGTGAGAGGATTCATCAGAGACCGAGTAGGGAGCAGAACACGCAGATTGACTGAAATACACTGCTGAGGGGAGCAGCAGGCAAGGCAGGAGAGGTCTGCTGAGCCATGTGGGAATCTCCCTGGCCAAAATCATGCTGCAATGGCTCTGGATAGTTTCATAGTGTTGCACTTAACCCGTTGCCCCACCAGGGAGGCCCCACTTAGTTTTTTTAACCTTGCCCTGAGATCTGTCATTATATTTCATTTTACCTTCTATTTTATTTACAAACATATTACAATCAGTTTTTACAGGAATATTAAAATTTAAAATATTAAATTAACATGAATATTAAAATAAAAATATTTTTGCTGTGATTTGAACTTTTTATGGAGGGTCTTATTATTTCCCCTCTTCTTTTATTTAAGTTTTTGTGCATGTTGTCCCTATTTTTTTTCCAGCATTTTCAGTGTGCATTATTTATCTGTAAAATATAATTGGCTTTTATTTCTGATTGAATTGTTACTCATTCAAGTCTCTGTCTCTGTCTGTCTGTCTCTCGCTCGCTCGCTCTCGTGCGCATGCACACCTAATTTGAAAACAGTGGGAAGGAACACTAATTTGAAAATAGTGGGAAAGAACAGACTGTTGTCTGACTATGTATGTTTAAATCTTTGATCACTTTGATCTTTAATGTCTCAGATTACGTGTATGTAAAAAAAACTGTTTCTCTCTCTACATATATATATTATATATATAAATATTACTTATCTGTTACATATGTAATACATAAGTGTTTCTATTTTTCTATCAGTTCACACAGTTGTTAGAAATTTTACATTTACACTTGAAATACAGTAGGTAATTTAAATATATTAGTTACCATCATTATTTTCCTTGCCCGAAACCGTTTCTTGATTATTCCAGGTCTTTAATTAAAGCAGAGATTTGACCTCTAAAATTAGTGTATTCATTATTCTGCATTTATTCCAGTCATAGTTACTTTGTGATAACCAAAGCACATGATGGCTCTTGAAAATCATTTATTTTTATTGTCACATCTTCTATACACTACTCTGTATATGCCTACCACATAATTAATACTCAATAAATATTTGTTTCATGACTCTATTGCAGTGGAATCATCTGTATAATGGTCTATGTCAATTTAGTGTAATTAAATATTTTAACAATTTTTTTATAGGCCAAGGCAACAAAAAACATTTGTGTTCAATATATTATTTTGGAGGGCATTGTGCTAGACAATACCATGACTAATAAACGCTAACACGCAACGCCAGTTAGCCTTGCTCCTAGTGCTCCAAGTCTTTACATGAATGGACCTGTTCTGTTTCACGGACGAATAAAGTGACTCACAGAGATGTTAAATGACTTATCCAAAGTCACATGGTTAATAAAGTGGCACAGTAGCTATAAGGAAAATGAGATAAAATCAGGCTATTTTTCACCTTCTACCATTTTGACCTCTAGCAAATAACAGATGGAATTGTATTTGCAATAATGTATCATTGTGTGGCCATGGGCAGTTAACAGTGTAAAGAGGGCCAGACAGTGGAGTTGCTGTTCTTCCTCTCAGTGTTAGAGTCTCTCTTGCTCTGTCTGCCTGCCTGTGTATATGGTCCCTGGTCTCAGCAATGAAGGACTGCAAAATCTACCCAAGGCACCACAATTCTCTCAATCTGTGAGAACTAAAATGAACCTACCTGTCCTGGGATGGTTGCACAAGTAGTGTAGATAGCAGGACAGTCTGATGCAAATGAGCAGGTGGTACCTGATGGCCAGCCTCCCTGCCCAGTGGGCATGTCTCCATGAATGGCCAGAGGTAGGAGGATCTCTGTGGCACTTAGAACAGGTCCTGTGCAGAGTAGAAGAGACCTTGGACAGATATAGTGCCTGTGAGGTGGCAGGAACTATGGGACGGGTGTTTATCCATGAAAGTCTTTGTGGAGAGAGGAAGCCAAGGTCTGGATATGGCAGGAGGAGACACAGATCCTGCAAGAATGTGTGGAGCGGCTAGAGGAGATTGAGAGAGACTGACCTGCTGCACCAGAGGTGCCAGATTACCCCTCTAGAGAGAGAAGAGGCTGGCTCCAAGCTCTACGCTCCCCTGGTGGTAACAAGGAAGATGAAGTACCAGCAGCCAATAGCCCTTGTGTTACCAGGAAGATCCCTCAGTAATGGGAGCCAACAGGAGCAGTGGGGTCTTGTTTACCATGCTGCTACACATAAGTCTGTTGACCTTTAATGTGGCAAATATATTTCCCCGCAACCCTTCCTCTGCTCAAACAAGTTTGTTGTTGTTAACGGCCCTTTAAATTAACAACTGTGTTTCCTGAGCCAGCCTCTTTCCCCACAAGTCAGTGGTGCCAATCAGACTTACGGGAGGGCCACTCTGAAAGATAATATAAGTGAGGGTTGGAGGGAGGCAGGGAAGCAAGCCCCAGAGAAAAAGCAGAGCAGAGAAGGAGAAGCAGAAGAGAAGTGAGAAGAGAGCCTGGGAGAGAAGCAGAGGAGAGACCACCCCCAGAGAGAAGGAAGCCCTAGAAGACGACGACAAGGATGACAACGCCAGCTTCCTGAAGAAGAAAGAAGATGGTTCCAGATTCCAAAGAAAGAAGGGGAAGACTCCGTGCCTAGCCTCCAGGGAGCAAAAGAAGCATCTAGCAGCCGACCTCCGAGGAGGGAAAAGAAGCCGAAAGACTCTGACAGAGACTGGATCTCTGGTCCTCTCTCTGATGCTGTCTGAAAGGAGCACCAGAGACCCTGCGCCTGCTGTCTCAAAGAGCTGTTTGTTGGTGAGGGACCAGTAGTGACCATCACTACTGGCCAGTGCAGTCCAGCACTCCTGGTGACCGGTGGCAACTCTGGTGGGACAGCTGGCCCCTTGTGGATGCAGTAAGTTCTCTGTTTCCCCTGTATGTAAAATAAACCCCATATTTGTTGTTGTTGTTCCTGTAGCCTGAGGGCCCTTGCAATTGTGTGGGTGGGTGAGAACCAAGAGACAGTGGGCTGTCCTCTTATCAGGCACTGTTTTTTGTTGTTTGTGGCCTTTTGGCCTTTTAGGGCTTTTTTTGGTGGCTCTTGCCTCAGAGTCTGGGCAGTTGTGCCCTGTCCACCCCACTTTCAGTTCGTGACCACGAAGGGACTGAACACCCCGTGTCCATCCCCCATGGGGTTTCACTTGGAGGTCAGGTTTCTGGGCCACTACAGGTGTCAGAGTTCACCATGTATCACCCATATACCCCAGCAGAACTGGGGGACTTGGGTAAACAGTTTCATCAGAAACCAGGAGAACCCGTGGCAGCCTGGCCACATTTCTGGGACCTGGGAGTGGACAGAATCATTTGCACAGCACAGGAGATGGAGAAACTGGCTTTAGTGATCCTGCATCCGTCATTGAGACAGAGACTGAAAAACAGCCAGTGGTATGGCCAGGGTGATTCATACTCTGTTGGATTGAGTAATGCCTGCTGTGTGAATGGTATGGGCTGATGTGAGAGATGTTGCAGAAACTGTGAGTAAATGACAAATGTACACTGAGCTTGTGCAGGTACTTTGTGAACTGGAAATGCAACAGGCCATGTTTTGTTGTGCAAGGTGACGTGGGAAAGACCAAGTGGCACTCAAGAATATGGTGAGCTTAGGAGGTTTATTTACACTGGTGGGCCCAAGGGAGTCAACTCCAAAAACCTGGGCCCCGAGTAAAAAAAGTAGGGACCTTTTATGCAGAGCAACTTCCACATAACTTTGGCGGGTTTAGAGAAGTATAATCTCAGCAGAGGAGCTATGTTTAATCGGGGCTTTTCCTGCTTGTAAAACAGTCTGGTTCAGTTTGATGTAAACACTCATGGCCCTGATAACGAACACTTTACTGTTGGGATGAGGGATTTGGTATTGCAAAATGCCCCTTGTCCTCATTTGGGTCCCTAATGGCAATTCTGGCACCCTGTGTGGGAGGCTGAATAAATGATGTTACCACAGTGATAGCCAGCTTGGGTGAAGCTGAGAGTCAGCTCTCTTAGAAGGAAATGCGGGTAGTTGTTGAACAACCAAAAAGGACACCAAGAAAGGCAAATAAATCTCTTAAGGCCAGTAAGTAAATCTCATAAAGTCACCCATTCCCAAACGTGGGTGGATTTACTGAGAGCAGGTGTAGATCTCGCTAAAACAGATGCATGGCTCAATGCATACTTGGTAGAGCTATGGAAACAAATGGGAGAGGAACAGCAGATTACTCACATGAGAAGACAGGCTTCTGTGAAGGGAAAAACTGAATCCCAAATGCTGAAAGCTTAGCCACTGAATCTGGAACACCGAGTGCTGGGAATGTTTTCTGGGTCACTTATATTTCTTATCAGTCTTCACCCCAAAATGTGATACTTTTTAGCATTTTCCCTGGAGCTGTCTATCCTCACCAGCAACCCCCTCCAAGGGGCACTACCTGTAACAGTCTTTGGCTTCAGCCACCGGTTACACCTTTAATAATTATTTTATATTTTCACTAAAATGCAGAGTCCCTCTCTTCACACCACACAGGATAGCCATTTTTTTCTATTTAATTTACTATAGAAATCTATTATAAAATCTATAAATTCTATATATTTGAGTATATGAAGGTTTCTATATTTGTCTACTTTCTACCTTAGTATGCAAATTTACTCAATGTATATATGTGGTGATGAAAGTTTTTCATCTCAGAAAACCAATCCTATTCATCAATACTAGCTGCCCAATATACTTACATTCATGAGAAATGTAAGAGAATAATTTTGGCAGAGAAAAATGAGTTTTCTAATTCCTCTGTGTCCAAAACCATTGAATTTTTTTGTTTAGGTTCCTATTTTTAATTTTTGTTTTATTGAGGTGATATTGCTTACAACACTGATGAATGTGCTCCAAATACCTAAGTTAGCATATGACATTTCAACACCTGCCTCTCATCCTAGTGTGCCACACTTTGGCTCAAAGTGGCTAACTTTAATTGCCAACTCAGCTGGCTACAGGCTGCTGCAGATTAAATATTATTCCTGTTTATACCACATTTTTACCTGTCTTGGGCTTGTTTTGCTCCCACAGTTCTCAAGTTTTAGGATTCAGACTGAACTACACTATTTGTTTAGCTGGAACTCCAGCTTGCACATGGCAGATCCTGAACTTCTCAGTGTCCATAATCATGCCAGGTAATTTCTCAAAATAAATTTCCATGCATATATAAATACATGTGAGTATAACATATAAATATATATGATAATATTGAGGGAGTAGAGAACTAGCTGGTTAGGGAGCCGGCCCACAAGAGCTGGCTGCAAGCTGCCTGGCAAGGGCTGGTTGTAAGAGAGCAGACTGAGGCTGGGGGCTTGAGGGAGCAGAAGGCTGGCAGGCAAAGGCTGCTGGCCACTGAGCTAGCAGGCAGAGGCAGGTAACTGCAAGAGGCATATAGAGACACATAGTAGCTTGTGGTGGCCATCACACTGTTGGGAAAGTGGGACAATGAGGCAAAGGGGGGGAGTGGAAAAGCACCAGAACGGAGAAAGTCCCAATGAGAGATTACAAAAGTAAACCCACCCCCCCAACAGCAATGGGCTCCTGGCTCCTCCCTTGGACCCCCCTCCTCTGTCAGTAGTTTCTCTTGCAATAAACCTGAGTTTGCTAATCTTCCATTCAGTGTGTCGGAGATTATGCCTCAGATTATGCCTCAATCTCTTCAACAGAAGAACAACCCGATTGGCAACAATATACATACATACATACACACACACACACACACACATATGCACACACATACATATAGACATATATATTTATTTGTGTATGTGTGTGATAATTTATATATGTATGTCTGTGTATATATGTATGTACGTGTGTGTGTATATAGAGAGATTGAAATTCTGATGATCTGGAGAACTTTGATTTATATGACAGAAATGACAGATTTTTTAAACTCTTTTGCTTTGCTTCTTGAGACTTGAGAAGTAGCAAGAACACATCCAAAAAAATGTTTTCAACCATCAAGTTGACATACCTCATGACTTTGAGTTAATTTTTTAGTGTCTGAATTTTCATAAATACCTGAATTGGAAACCATACTGAGTGAGTGTTGTGCAAACAGGGCAGAAAGGATCATTGTCAGTTCTCGCAGATGAAAAGAGCATTTTGGAGCCTTTGGTGGATTTTGCAGGCCTTTAATGCTTAGACAAGAAACCATATGTATACACAGGCAGTTAGAGATGGAGAGACTCCAATGCTGAGAGAAGCAGAACAGCAACTGAAGTCTTAGCCCCCTTTACCCTGTTAAGTGTCCATAGCACACAACTGATACATTGTTGCAAATGCAAGACCCATCTGCTATTTGTTGGGTGTCTGAATGGTGGGAAACATAGCACTTTGAAGTTATGGGCTGTCGTTTGAAAGGCAAAATATAGCCTGATCTTAACTCATTTTCCTTACAGTGAGGTATTAAAAGAATATAAAATGAATCAGACATGATACTTACCCTGAAATGTTTGTAATAGGGTTTCCAGTTTACTTGGAGCAAAGGGTCTTATTCAGAGGAGTTAATATCAATTTAGGTGGAATGAATGAAAGTGTACCAAATGCCAGCCTCAGTTTCCTTCAGCCAGTAAAAGGAGGAAGAGTTTTAGGAGAAGGAAACTAGTTTAATTTGTGGACAAACTGAGGAGGGCAGCAGTCTGTGCCTTAAATACCTATGCTTTGGCAGAAGGCAGGCATATTTTTTTATAAAGGTGTAAAAATAAAAGGGAAATGGGCAAGGGTCACAAAGGGGAGACAGAAAGAGTTGGCATGGCCTTTCAGTGCAGGCATCTGGAGATCTGGGACACTAGCAAGAGTCCACACCCCCTCTGCTTTGTTAACCCCTGGGTGTTGAATTTCCATCTTTTCTTCTTAGGAGTGTTCTTTCTTTTGCTTAGAATGCAGGAAGACAAAGTTGGTAAACAAGCAAGCTTGTTAAATGCATGAGATAGGGATACCCATCTGGCGGGGCAGGAAAAGAGACCTGTCCTCTTGTCATGACATCAAAAGTTTATAATGAAGGCAATTCTTAAACCAGATTTTGAAGAATAATGATGACTCCCATTGTTGAAAGAACTTCAAAGGCAGAGCAGAGAGCATTTATTCACTTGATTCAATCACAATGGTTTACATGTATCATGTTCTGGTGTTCCAGAAAGCTAGAGGACAAGGAAATTCAGGATACAAGTTGGATGATAATGGATCTTTCCATTAGTTTGGTGTTTATTGCAGACAAAGGCCAACATAGAGGGGAAGAGTTAGAAACTAGGCAGTCTCTAAAACTTGAGAGATTTGTGTAAAGCATGAAAGAATGGGCTGGGCAGGGAACATTTCTGAACTTTGAAATTATTCACTTAAGGTAGTATATAAAGTGAATTAGAGACAGAATGAGAGAAAAAATAAGGGATAGTATTTCCAGATCAAGGTAGCAAATGTACTGGTGGATTGTATTTGCACTGGTAAATTTAATTAGTCTTTCATTGTGATTAATTTTTATGACGTGCTTGATATAAATTTTTAGGAGGTTTAAACCACTTTAAATTTCCTCTTTTAATTTATAGTGCATCAGAGAGAGACATTAATACAGTGAAATTTGGATTTATTTTACCAGAGAATCCATAAATCACTTTATGGAGAGCTGTAAAATTTAAGAAAGTTCTTAAGAGCATGTTTAAGTTATTTGATTTTTTCATCTTACATTTTTTGATGTTATTTGGCATTGAGGCATCCTAAAGAAAATTGATATCTGCATTATCAAAACAGTAATCACACAGCTGTGTCAATTCCAAACACATAATTTACAAAGTTGTTTCCTCCTCTTCTCTCTTCTGCAGCCACACTATGGAGGATGCATCTCCCAATCTATGCTGCTTTTTGATGTAGGAATTAAGGACTATTTGGTTTTGTCTGTTTGCTTGCTTGCTTGCTTGCTTGCTTGTTATTTAGTCCTGTGTTCTACTGAATCCTAGCAAGTCCATCCCATGCCCTGAGGCATACTAATTCAAGGGAACATTTAGCCTTATCCTGGGAAGAACGCCAAGGGCTGGTTACAGAGTGCCATTTTTAGTCTGGAACTATTAAAGGATTTAAGTGATTTGAAACTTCAGTATCTGTGTACCTTGTTTTCTTGCAAAAATTCTCAGTGTCCATATTGTAAGATTCTTTATAAAACCATCATGCAGTTATAAGAGCCAACAAAACAACTTGCAACAGCCATTTATGCAAACATACAAGCATTAAAATATGTTGTATTCTTTCAGTAATGCATATATATCTTGTGTGATCTCACTGGTGACAGTCTTTTTGGGACAAGTACAATTGTTTTAAATGCTTGTGCTTCAAAATAAGCAATAGTAATTAAATTATCCATTTTGTTATTTAGGGCAAAGGAAACCCCAGCACCAAGGCTAACAAGAAGCAGATTTATTGTACTGGTACTTGGCTCAGTGGATCTACAGCCAAAGGCTGAGCAGCCCTTCAAGGAAGTTATGGGCTTATATACATTTTAGATTGTGCTAGGTGGGTTAACATTGTAACTGTTCATGGTCAGACATGGTATAAATTACATTCCAGGATATGTAGCAAGTTGCTTATCACAGGACCCCAGGTTGCCTTGCTCAGGTACTTTGCTTCATTCTCCCTCTTTGGCACTTTGTTTTATGATAAAGAGCACCACCAAAATGTCTGTCATCCTGGCAACTTTAGGACTGATGCTAGTGCATATGCATAATCCATGCTGTGGTGTTTCAGTCTAACGGGGCTTCTATAAAGTTGGAAACAATGGTAAGAGGGAAGGGAGTAGCAGACATAATCTCAAAAAAAAAAAAAAAAGTTCCAGTTATAGTTTTGAACCCTTCTGCAGCAGAGAATCACCCATTGAGTACGTTATCAGGGCTCCATCTTTTTCATTCTTGGACTGGGGTATGGGTCACCATTTTCATTTTGTTGGTGATTTCAAAGGGGGAAAACCCCATCTGTTTGTTAGGACTAGATGGAATTCTGAGTAAAGCTATGGGCAATAACTGGTCCCATTGTAACTGAGTCTTCTGACAAAATTTTGCTAACTGGTTTTTGAGTGTCTGATTCATTCATTCAGTCTTTCCTGAACTTTAGGGCTTGGCAGCAGTATGCAGTTTCCAAGTAATCTCAAACCCTGAAGCCACTAGTCATCATGATTGATTGATGCTAATCTGATGAAAACTTGGTCAGGTGTGCCCTGATGCTGATTGGGGCAATAATGGCCATCCTGGACTCGCCAGCATAGCCTGTCCTGATGTGACCTGGGACATTCATTCTTCCAGTGACTGGCCTGGCAACAGAGTGCACACTGAGAGGAGGCTGGAAGAATGGGGTCTTTGGTGTCCCCTACCTCTGTCTCTACCTGGATCTCTAGAGGTGGTTGGTTGAGGCAGCCGTTTGGTCTGCACCACTATTTTAACCAGTGGCTGAAACCAAAGACTGTTACAGGTGGTGGTCCCTGCAGGGGGTTGCTGGTGAGGATAGAGAGCCCCAGGGAAAATGCTAAAAAGTATTGATAGCAGACAAATTGGGCTTTAGAGTTGCCAAAGGCAGTGCCCCAATTGCTTACCGGTCACTATCTTGGTTCTGCACCCAGTGAACAATTGCAAGACTACTCAGTCTTAGGGGACAATAACATTGGGATTTATTTAACAAACAGGGAAAAACAAAGAATTAATGAAGTCAACATATGGCCGTTTACCTTACCTAAAGCAATGTCTAGTCCTGTAAGTCCCAGAAAAGCAACAAAGGCGGCGTCTTCCCGCCACTACTGACGTGGAGCTCCTCTTCCAAACAATAGGCCATTATTCCAAAATGACATCTTTCTTCTTCTGCAGACACGCAACAGTCAGACTGTAGGCCAGGTTCCAACTCAGAGGACGACACAAACCTCAACTGGAGATGCTCCCGAAACTGCTGTGGTACCCCAGCACAGCACCAGGCCAACAACACTGCAAACAGTAACTACAGTGGCCAGACGGCCCATCAGACTGCACTCACACATTTTAGGAAGTTGCCCACTTAGGGCCTCTGCCTTCTTCCTTCGGCTGCAGTCAAGACAAAACTGGGAGCAGTTTCCATTGCTTGGTTACTTGCAAAGCCTCCAAAGTCGCTGGCCCCAAAGTCACTAAAGATTCAAAACGTTTCTTCTTTTCTGCATTATGGCAACTGCTTCCTCTATTCCTTCAGCACGCGACTGCCTCTTTCATTCTTGCATCATGGCGACTGAATCGCCTTCTCCTTCAGTCCACTCTTATTTTTCACCAGAAACTCCACCCCAAATGCAAATTTAGCAGTTTACCTGGGGCTATTCATTTTCAACAGCAAATCCCTCCAGGGGGCACCACATTTACTGGACTTTGGACTCAGTCTGGTTACAGTATCACACTTTGGGGTAGAGACTCTGATAAGAAATATAAGGGACTGCAGAAGCAGCCCCCTGGATTTTAGTGTTAGAAATTTAGCATTTGAGCATTCAGTGTTTGGGATTCAGCATTTTCAGACCTTCAGTGATTCTGGGGTCAGTGATTTCAGCCCTCACTGTGCCAATCTTCCAGAAGGATGGTGCAGGTCTCTGAAGGACTTGGAGAGGCCTCCTGTAGCCAACTTCAGAGAGGAAACGTTCAGAGGCTTTGAAAGTAGCCCAGCGACTGAAAATGTTCCCGGTTTTACTGCTGTTACAGCCTAGCAGAGAAAGTAAATACCTGGGTCAGGCACCTCGCTGGCTGTTTGTCAGGTTGTCAGGTTGTTCAGCTGCTGCGGCTGATGTTTTGAGTGTTGCTTGTCTGGTGCTGCATTGGGGCATCTCAGCAGCTCTGGGGAGCATATCCTGTTTTTGTTTTCTGTTGTCTTCATGAGTTGGAACTCGACCTATAGTCAGGCTGCCACTTGCCCCAGGCCTCATTATCAGGAAGACACCATCTTGGGCACATGGCCTATTGTTTGGGAAAGGAGCTCCTTGCGTCCTCAGTGCTATCTTATATGCTTTTTGTTTAGGACTTGAAAACACAGGACACTGCTTTCGGTGAGGTTAATGGCCATATTTGGCCTCAGTAACTCTTTGCTTTTCCCTGGTTAAATAAATCCCATTATTGTAGTTCTCTGAGCCTGAGTAGTCTTGCAGTTGTGCATGCAGATGAAGAACTCAGACAGTGACTGATAAAGTATTTGGGCATAGTCCTTGGCCAGTTTTAGTGCCCCTTGCTACCCTGTATCACTATGAGATCAGCCTTTCTTTTCAGTTTTCTATCTGCCTCCAGCTTTGCCTCTTGGTCCTGGTTAACAAAAACCTTTGTATCCTCTTCCATCAATTGGCACATGTTCATACCAGCAAATCCCTCTAACATTTGTAACTTTCATCCACTATCACCTTGAGCCTGACTCACAAAGACAGCATTTATCATTACGCTGATTGTCGGGAGCCTCAGGGTCAAAAAGAGTGAATAGCCCGAAGGACTCACACAAGCACTAGTAAAAGGCTGCCAGGCTTTAATCTGGCAGACTTCAGCTATTTGGACCATATTCATGACCTTTTTACTCCCTTTTTTCATGCCTGCTATCAAGGTCTCTAGATATCTTCTGAGCCTCTTTCAGTCTCTTTCATCATTAGGGTCTTAATTAGGGTCATCAGATGGAAACTGGCTCTGGGCATATTGACCAGGGTTGAGATTTTCAGCCAAGGCATTGTGCTTTAGCCACCGTGATGGCTCCTATATTACTCACCTCCTTTCTTCGGAATTTAGCAAGGTCAGCAAAAACAGTTTAACATCTGCCCAGGTCTATTTATGGTTTTGAATAATAGCTTAGATGAGATCAATCATGGCCTGAGGCTTGTCTGAGTATGAGGGTATATGACTTCTCCAATTAAACAGGTTGACAGTAGAAAAGGGCCAATATGAATAACCTCGTTCTCTCCAAATTGTCCCATCTGGATCATAATAAACTGGATCCCAAGTCTCTCTCAGAGGCAGCTGGAGGGCCTCCTGGTCAGCACCTTGTGATTTGTGTTTAGGCAAAAGAACTTGGGCTGTGAGAACTGGCAGTTCTGGGGAGCTGGAGCTAATGGGGAAGACTTGAAACTTGGACCCACACGGAGATATTGGGGGAGTTCATTCAAGTGGGAGTTATCTGTATCTTGAGTTGGCAGCAAGGGAGGACACAAAAGAGGCACAGAGGGCACCAAAACAGGGCAGAGGCTGCTCCTCATTGTCAGCCAATGAAAACCAGTTTTTTTGTGAATGAGGCTTTTCCAATTTTTTAAATTTCTGTGATGGTGAAAGGTGGCTCAGAAGGTGGCTTTGCAACAAGCACTTCATATTCTATTCCAAGAATACCGGGCAGGAGAAAATGGTCAGCAGCTTTCAAACAGCATGGTTTGGGTAAGACTACAGCAAGCCAGGAAGCTACCCAGGGAAACTGGTCCAGGTGGCCAGGATTGCCTGTGACTACTCTATAATCTCCTTTGATTACTTGGTTTTCTAGAGATCTCTCAGATGGCCAGCCCATATCAAAAAATGACCCAATCAGTTTCACAGAGAGTGGAAATCTCCTGGGGAATGTTTTAATACACAATCATCCCTAAAACCCTTTTTAAAGTCACTAATGATGTCTCTGTGCTTTGTTGTCCACCCATTCCACCCAATGAGTAGACTCATTCATTAACACTCACTTTGTCCTTTTCTGGCCGCTTCCTTCTCAGGAATTTGGGTGCCTCTTAGCAATGGTGAGACATTATAAGCCCATGTCGGATCCTTGTGTGGGTGATTGGATCCCCGTGTGGAGTCGCCCTAAGCCCTATGAGGTCACCACAGAACCTTGGAGCAGACCAGCACACTCCCGCTGTAGCCTACAAGCCACTTCTCATTCCCATAAAAAGCACTCACACTGCTACACTCACACTGCTGCCCTCTACCCTTTAGGAATCACAGTTTCACCCTCCAGTTACTCAGGTGACTTATGGGAGGTGATCAGGCTCCCTTTCTGCCACTTAGGGCAGGACCTGGACACAGGACCTTATCTTTTCCTGGAGGGTGGAGTTTCTTTACATGATTCTTTATGCCCATGGATTCCCTTGTACCTGAGAGTTATCCCAGAGTACCAGGGAAGGTGAGTCCCCTCAGAATGATCAACTGGGTGGCCACTAAGAGGATCTGCCACCCTGGGGGCCAGTTGACTCTGCCAGGGTCAAGGGAAGTGAATACAGAGTCTCCAGTTTCCCGCCCAATGCACCAGAAATGTTATGCGGTACAAAGGAAACCTGGACGCCAAGGCTAATAAGACACAGATTTATTGTACTGCATATGGTACTTGACTCAGGGGATCTATAGGCAAAGGCTGAGCATCCCTTCAAGGAAGTTTATGGGTTTATAAACATTTTAGATTGTCTTGGGTGGTTAACATTATAACTGTTCATGGTCAGACTTGGTGTAAGTTGCATTCCAGGAAATGTAGCAAGTTGCTTATCACAGGGCCCTGGACTATCTTGTTCAGGCGCCTTGCTTCATTCTAGTTAGAGAAATAGGTATTTCCTAATTCAAATCCAAATTATGGTCAGATGCTTCTATTTTTTCTCTTATTCCATAGGTCCCAGTCCAAGTTGAGAGTCATAAAAAGATATGATTTATGCAATTCTAGCCACCATTTCTATAGAATAGAACAATTTTGCTATCATAGATTCTGTAGCCAATGAGACTGGCAGACAGTTTATTTTTTTAATGCCAGAAATCCCCTTTCTCCTGCCTTGAAGAGTTAGCAACTGTGGTTAGGGAAAGGTGCCAAATATAAGCAAAACTGACTTAAAGATTTAGGGGATCTGAATGAGTGGCTCTATAAATATATGAGATTCAATTCCAAGTTGGTTTCAGATAAAGTCTGGCTGTGTTTCAGAGATGAAATTCACTCCTTTAATTTGATGAGTCCAGCTTTCATAAAAGATGCACCAGAGTGTTTAAAAAAAATTAAAAGTATTTCAGCAAGGCAATGATGTATAAAAAGAAGTGTATGTTGGAAGCAATGTATGTTTTTTTTTCAGTGTACTTAGTATTCTTTCAATATATCTCAAATACAGGTCAATACATTTGAACTTTGAACTTTAGAATAATATTGGAATATAAAGGTATATTTGCAGAAAATAAGAATGAAAAGAATAATTACTATGACCCTATGTGATATAATATGTAGTATTTAATTTCAAAAAAAATTTTCTAATTGCTTAAGCTACTGCATTAGGTACTGTACTTTTATTCAAATTAAATATGAGGCTGTTCTCAGTGTTATGTGCATTGTACCCTTAGAGAGAGGGAAGTATGTCTACATTTATTAGAAATATGCATTTCTAATATATTCCATGTTACAATGGAGTACAATATACTCCAATATACAATGTTTTCACTTTGAATTCATCAAGTTGACCTATTAATTCAAGTTTTATTTTGTTATGCTAGTTAATATGCTATTTTCCACAATGAATCAATGCAGTATCCACAATTTTAAATTATCTACCTATCTTTTTCTTTTTCTTTGAAACATGCTATAACTCCATTAGCAAGCATAAAACCTAGAGACTGACAATATGGATTACTGAAAGTAACTTAAATTTCTGATTTAAGGTCAGTGAAGTAAAAATTAACAATATTAATTAGGAAGCCCTACTGTTTGTTAGCCCTCCATATTGTATAGACTGATTTTACATATACTTACAGGCTTATTTAGACTTCTCAACAATTCTATGAGATAGGTAGATAAATCACTAAGATAACCATTTCTAGAAGAGAAATCTATACTTCCAAGGGCATATAGTTAAAAAGTAGCAAAGTTATTCTTAGGCTACTTTATTTTAAATTTCTTGTCTCTCAACTTTAGGATGATTCAGAAGGGATTTATTTTTTCTTTTAGCATTAGGGAGACAGAACCCTGGCCTAGCAATTCAGAAGAGGTAACCTTTACATGACACATCAGTGGTTTGTCTCAGGACCTTAACACTCCTTTCATCAACTGTAAAGACTTTGAACTAGAAAATGTTAAGTACTTTCAAATATAAAATGCAATGATTACATGTAAAATAATGAGACATTTCAGAAAAAAAATTCATCTAAAATAATGTGATTTATTTCTGTTTCCAAGAATGTAGTATGAAAATGTTAGTTTCACGTGTTACTATATAATATGTCATAAAGAGTTTTGTGGGCTGTTTTTTGGGGTAAGTGCAAGGTAAAACAAAAATAGACATATCCATTTATGTCAGGATGTGTTAGCAACTTTGATACCAAACTCCCTGAGCCAATAAAAGGAAAGAGTCTGAGGGAAAAGAAAGTGGTTTAATTTGTCAATAAATGAGAGGGCAGCAGACTCATGTCTCAAAGCCCACCGTCCTGCTCTCTGGCAGAGTGCAGGTTTATTTATACAAAGGGGAAAAAGGGAGAGATGGGCAAGGGTCTGGAAGGGGGAGGGGGGCAGGATTGCCTGCTGACTTCTTTCAACAATTGCTGTTTAACTCCCTTTTCCTTGAAATGCAAGAAGACAAACCTATTAAACAAGGAGAGAATTGCAAGAGATAGGGGGGAGACAATTTTGTTAATTCTTATCTGAGAGACCAGACATTTGTAACTGCATCAGCTTAAACATACCAAGTGCTGAGTGAAACTGGAGAAGAAGCATGCAGAGATAACATGCCTGGGTCTGCATTTTGGACACACTTCTCAGGCTGAGATGGTCTAGAAGATGCTGCCTGGAAAATCCATCATAGACTAGTCAGGGTTGTTTCTCAGTCACCAAATCATCTTAATGTCTATCTACTCTTCCTGTCTCCAAAAGCATTCTGAGGTGACTAAGGCTGTATGTTCAAATATATATTTAATGAAACATTTTAAATCAAAGTCCTACTAAATATAACTGCAAATATAAAATTTAGAATATCTTAATTCATAGTCACCTCAGTTGCTGATTTTATCAATAGAATTTAAGAGTTACTTTAGCTCTTTGCTGTAGTGTTGGATAAAAGGGTTTAAGTTCCTGTAATTTTCATATTAAGAATCGCTGACAGTTTACTATAGTATGCTTTTTGATGTTGAGTTTATGATTTTTGTGCAGTTGTTACAGGGCAACCCTGACATGAAATGGGTTGCCTGTGGGTCCTCACCCGTGCACTTAAAGAGACTTACAATAAGACTCAACTGCAGGTATACACGCACACACACACACAGTTAATAAAGGGGTTATTTACAAAAGATGGGGAAATGAAGAAAGGAACTCAGTGAGAGTAAGAGAAAGAGAGAAATTGGTGAATGCGTCCTACCAGTTCTTCTGAGCTGGAACCCCAATGGCACAATGAAAGCTGGTGAACAGCTAAGAGACCACCCCCTGCTCCCCCTCCCGCCACGGCCCACATATCTGGTTATATACAAAACCTGGCTGCTTGACTCCACCCTCAGTTCCCAGCAATCCTCCCTTCTGTGGTGACGACATTATGGGATGTACTGCAGTCCTTGGTATCTTGGATCTCTTTGGTCTGAGGTGGGGTTGGGCTCCATAAAACCCATCTGTGGAGTTTGTTCAGGAAGTTCTTTGCCTGCAACACAACCATCCCAAACCAGGTAGGTTCGTTGTCAGTTCTTTCAGATAAAAAGAGAATTCAGAGCTATAGTGGCACGAAGACTCAGGGAGCAGGGTCTCTATAGAGCTGTGCAGATGGATCAAAAGGAGGAGTCCTGGAGCCCTTGGTGGCTTTTTAGGCTTGTAATGGTCTTTTGAGTGAGGCAGCCAGGTACAGAGCAGGTTAGGAGGCCAGGGGGCTGGGAGGACTCCCAGTCCCCTGTGAATCTTCACTCTCTCAGGCTCTTAGGCCTTCTCTCATGGTCTCTGTTGCACCCCAAATGGCCTTCTGCTCCACACTGTTCTCTCCTGCCTCTGCTGCTTTTTCTGCTTTTGCTTGTAAGCCCAGTCTCTGGCTCAGGTGTGCCGGCTAACGCAGGCTCACATACTACTCCAGGTGCCCACCATCAGGCATGCGTGTAGGCCTGAAGAGGCCTATCATTGATGGGAGGGAGGAAAAACCTCATGACTGTTTTTTTTACCCTCCAAGAGCCTTGGGTGGATTTTTCAGGCCTTTGTTATTGACAGGATGGGTACACACAGGCAAGCAGAGGAGTAAGACAGACCAGCAGAGAAGCAGAACAGAAACTCACCTGCCTAGTCCCTATTACACTGTTAAGTGCCTATAGCTACACACCTGATACATTGTTGCAATTGCAAAGCCCATGTTGTTAGCTAGAAGTTCCAATGATGGAAAGCTGTAGGCTGTCAGTTGTGCGGAGCTGAAAAATAGCCTGATTTACTCTTTCCTTACAATGATATAAAGTTATTCAGTTAAATTTCTCAAGATTAAGATTTTCATTGGCAGCATTTATTTTCTGGATCATTTTATGCTGGGTTGTAGAGTTGGCTGACAGTCTCTACAACTCCTGATTATGTATTTCTTTTTATTACTATTTTCAGGATAAGAACACTTTGAAACTGATTTGAATGCTTTTGCCATTCACAGACCTTACAAGATAGCTCTCCAATAATCATAATGGACAGGTTCTTTATATACATATGTTGTTGTCCACCAGGAGGGAACTGGTACTTTAAGTTTGGAGAAATATTTATCCTGTTCTAAAATAGCATCATGGGCCAGCAATACTTATAAAAAGCATATTTGCACATGTTAAGGCTCTGTTCATTGACACATAGTTTGAACAAATTTTGCCTTTTTTTAAAGATTTATTTATTTTTGCATACAAGCCAGGGTGCAGGCCAGAGGTGTGGGGCAGTGAGAGGGTTCACTGGAGACAGAGTGGGGAGCAGAACAAATAGATCGACCGAAATACACTGCTGAGGGGAGCAGTGGGCAAGGCAGGAGAGGTCTGCTGCGCCATGTGGGAATCTCCCCAGCTGAGCATTGAACTTGTGCCACCACTGCTGACAGCTCCACAGTGCTGTGCTTAACCCGTTGCGCCACCAGAGAGGCCCCAAATTTTGCCTTTCTAACAAATTAACAGGGTTGGGAATTTTGGTAGTGGAATATATGTAATTGTGTTTTACTTATTTTTCTTAACATTCTATTTACAAACCGTATTTGCTCCTTGAGTTATTTTTCTAATTTTATTTCAAAAATTGCCATGAAGAGAGAATTGGAAAGAAGATGTACTACTATTTTTGACAGTTATTATTAGTTTTCAAGATTCATATTGGAGTTATTATACAGAGAATATTCATCCAGCTTTGCCTGCAATCAATAGTACATTTATTAGATTTTATGTCATTTTTTTGGGAGGGGCGGCAGAGCAAGACCTTTGAAGACTGGGCATGTGAGTATTATGTGCAAATTAGAAAGGGATTTTTTTTTTTTTTTAAAGCATGGCATATAAAACATTCCTTTAGTTACATACCTTTAATACAGCCAGGAAGAATTGAGAGGCAAGCCACTCACTTATTTTCCATGTTTTCACATTTTTATATTTATTTGCCTAATATTGCCTGATTTATTCCAGGCCATGAGGCTGAGTAAAACCAACAGTTTCTTTCTTTCTTTCTTTTTTTTTTTTTCCCATGAAATTTACATTCAAGAGGGGAGAGAGAAATAAGCAAAGAAATAGAATGTGGCTCTACTGAATGTTATGTGGAGAATTTCACAGTGTCATGAAAACCAAAACTGACCTAGACTTGTCCAGGGGAGCCTTTACTGAAGAGGTGAAATTTAAACTGAGATGTAATTGACAGAACAAAGCCAACTATGTGGAAATTAAGCTAAGAGTTTAAGCAGCAGCTGAAGGAAGAGTGTCAAGATGGGAAGGAGCCTGCTTGTCAAAAGAACTAGGGAATGGGAAGGGGAGCCTGATCATGTGGATAATTATAAGGCCAAGAGAAGTGTTTCTACTTAGTTCTACGTACAATTAAAAGACATCAGCAGGTTTTAAGCAAGATTAAATAGCAAGATCCCATTAATTTTAAAGACAACTTCCTGGGTACTATGCACAAAAGGAATTGTGTGGCCATCAGGCAGCTCACAGTAGGAGGGGGGCTGTGTGCTAGTGCCCCCCAGGGCATATGCTGATGCTTTGCATGCAGGAAGTGCTGGTGAGGAAAAATGGATGTATTTTGTGCTCTGAACCAATGATTTAATAATAAGGTGTGGGAAAGCACAGTCATACCAAATCACCCAATTTAAAGAGGTAAGAAAGAATTTCAAAACCTCTCAGCAATCCTATTCAGATGCAATAAAAAAAAAAAGAAAGAAAAAACAAAGAAAACTCAGACGTTACTGTAAAATATGTTTAACTTCTTGTATTATACCCATAAGTATTTTGAGTGCTTTTCTTCAGATATAAAATACATATTAGTAAAACAAATACAAACAGTAAGAAAATGCATTGGCTGTGCTTACCTTCATTCTAACTTTGAATATAGAATCTACTCGTGAAGCCAGAAAGGATCGTTCTGTTTAATCTTTAATTTTGGCAAACCCCCATTTTGGTTATACCATATATGAAGGCCTCTTACTCCGCAGTGTGTGCGCAGGCTGAAGTAGATCACATTTCTTCTGATGTACAGTCCAGTGCTAATTAGATCTATTTTTTATACTCTGAGGGGTGCACACAGAAAGCTCTGAGAATAAAGGGCTTGAGAGTGGTCTGGCCATTTGGTCTGGGCAAGACTCCCTGAGGGTAAAGGTTGCTTATAGAAATCTCACTGTGGCTCACTTACATTTCCTGAACAAAAGACACAAAATAGATATAGATTCTCCTTTTGTCATAACCCTGGTGTCTATTACCAACACAAGTTACACCTCTCACTATCATTTTTTCCTTTGGATGACCTTCATATATTGCTCTTGTGACCTAATCATTTAGTGCCCACAGCACCAAACCATTCTCTTTTCTATCCCAGATGTTGAAGGTCAGGGACTTTCTCAGAATGCAATTAGATGTTCTGTGGCTTGTGTACAATTATTTTTTTTTTCTCTTGCACAGACACAAGTGAGCAGAAAGAGCTGCCCCTGAAAGAGACAGCTTTGACAAAAGAGATTGCCACATAACACAGGCATGCAGCCTTTGGAGGAGAACTGCCTCTGCTGCTTTGCAAAGGGAAAAGATTGGTGAAGAGAAACACCTGCATAGGCACAAGGGGCAGGAGAGCTGTGTCTTGCCAGCGCAGAAATTGTACTGATACAGTGGTTTTTCTTGGGAGGAGTTCATCCTTTATGGAATTGTTAACTGTTGTTAAATTAATAATTTCTAGGGTTGACCCCTAAGGGTTTTTTTCTATATTTGGTTTGACTAGGTAGATTTGAAAAGGTCAATGAGTCTTTATAATGGCCCTCAGTTTCCATAACCCAACCTCCAGGTCTGAGCCTCTGGATGCTTTAATTTTCTATAACTTGTTTAGTGACTGTTTTAACCATTCCTATCCCCACCTCCAGTTTCTAGCCAGTTTCTGAGTTTTTGATATCTTCACCCCATATTTTCTACTGTTAGCCTTCATTAATTCCTTTTTATATAGTAAGTCATCTATAACATTATTGTTTTCAGGTGTACAGCATTATAATTTGACATTTATATGCACTATATGATGACTGGTACCAAAATTCTAATTTCCATTTATCACTATACCCATCCCCTAATCCCTCTTAACTTCTAGTAACCACTTTTTTGTTCTCGTAGTTTATTTTGTTGGTGTTTGGTTTTATCTTCCACATACAAATGAAGTCAAAAGATACTTGCCTTTCTTATCACATTTAACATAGAGCCCTCAAGGCCATCCATGTAGTCACAAATCTATGCTTACAGCCGAGTAGTATTGCATTGGGTATGTATACTATCTCTGATACTGAATGCTGGTCTCAGTTTGCCTTGACCAATACAAGGAAATGGAGTTTGAGGAGAAGGAAAATAGTTTAATTTGTCAGCAAATTGAGGAGGGCAGCAGACTCATGTCTGAAAGCCCACCGTCCTGCTGTTACAGGGCAGGGTGAGTGGCACCTCAGAACCCTCACTCCTGCCCGTACTAAATTGTATCTGTCATCGCTGCATCAAGACAAAACACACTCTAGTGCGTAAGACCTTTAATGAAAGGAACTTTAATAAAACAATTGGTGTACAACAGAGACATGAAAAAGACTAAAAATTTAAACCAAGCACCCAAAGTTCCCCATCACATCGTGGGTAAATGCCCAGCCAAATAGGATTGGCCCCAAGCAGGACTGCTGAGGCCCCAAATTTTGCCCCAAGTCTAAAGCACCTTCTGGTGGAGACTCATAGGAAAGGGATAGTAGGGGCCCAGCATGTCTGGAAAAGAAGAAGCAAAATCAAAAAGATAAAAGCTGCCATTGTTAACCTCCCCATGGTCTCTCACCCACATCTGTTTCAGCCAGGCAAGGCCAGGAAGCAAGTGCAGCTTCTTCACACGTCTCTCTGCTCCCTGTGCCTCCTCCAGGTCTCCTTCTGGCTCTCCATCCTGCTTCCTTCTTTCTCTAGTCTCCTCTCCAGCTTTTTCTCCTCTTTGCCCAGCTCCAACCTTCCTTAGGTGGGGCAGGGAACCTGGATCCTCCCCTTTTCCTGGGGACCACCGTTCTTTGGCAGAAAGCAGGGTTATTTATCCACAGTTACAAGGAAGCAGAAGGTGGAATAGGCAAAGCCAGCATGTCCATCCTTGCAACACAAGTGTCTGGAGGTTTTGGTTGACACCAGCTGCTTTCCCTATCACCTGGTGGTGAGCAATTCAGATGTAATCTTCCTAATATACGAATGTACATGTAGGAATATAAAAAAAAAAACCAAAGTCTATTAAGCCTAGAGGGTGGATTAAGAAAATGGGAGAGCTTATCTATTGGGACAAAAAGAGAGACAAGTCCTTCATTGCTGTTCAATTTCCCCCATGGCAGTTGTGACCCTCCATTTCTATGGGAGAAAGAGGCTTTGTAATCATCTGGATATTTCCTTTGAACTGGGCTGCCATGGGGTTTTTATTTTATTGAAGGATTTTGTGGTGGTAGAGCAGCAATAAGGTATGGAACACACATCAGTCCCAAATGTAATAGGAGCAACTTTTTCCATTCCTCAAGGTGATAACATTTTCAAGTTTTTAGAAACTTGATCACCAGGAGACGATCACCAGGAGATGTCTGTCAGATGCTGTAGTCTATCAGGAGCAAACCTATGCAAAATAGTCAGGACTCAGTCCTAACTGAAGAGGACCAGAGACTAATATAAAAAATCACTAAGACATATTTTTCTCTATCCTCATCCCAATTTTGTCCAAAAGGAAACTAAATCTAATTTTAAATGATTTTACCTATATTTGCATAAACTCATTGGGCAGAATAACCAAGCAGAATTTAGTTGGTTTTGTTGAATACTCCATAAGGGCTCTGTGTGAGTGCTCAACATCCAGCCCTCGCAGGGTTCAGAATAAAGGCCACAGTCTTACCAGACTCCCCCTCTAATGTCCTCTTCTCAAGGTTCCCAGGGCTTTTTCTCCAGGGTTTTTCCAGGCCTGCCAATGGAGGTAGCTTCCCCACCTTTCCCGGAGGCCTCTGGAGCCCTGTTACAAATAAAATGGCTGACTCTTCTTGGCTCAGCTCTTCTTGGCACAGCTCAAATCTACTCCCAGAAGAATTTCAATCAAAGCCTTGTAACAAAACATGTTTCCAATTCTTTAGTTGATGGAGAAATGAAATTTCCTATTGAGATTATGCAAAGATAGACATATTGCCTTAAGAAGTACAGAAGTACAAATATTGCCTACAAGTTGATTTTTCTTTTTACATTTTATGATGAGAGAAAAGCAAATGTTCCAGTTTGCTCATTAAAAGATGTGAAATGGCATTGCTATAGATCATAGCACAGTTCAAAGACAAGCTTTCTAGAGATAAAAAGCAAAACATTAAAAAGGAGTATTTTAAAAGTCATAAAATTATACAAATCCATCTCAGTGTATTTTGTCACATGTAGTAAGTTTTGATCTGTTGATAATTATCACAAATCCAATTTTTTGTATAGGCTCAATACCTTTTCTCAGTTTCACAACAAATTTGTATTTCAAGGGTATTGTCATTTGCTTTTCTGTCATTTTTAGAACTGTCATATTTTAGAACACATATCAATTCACGTATGTGCTGAAAATGTGTGACTATTTTTTAATGACAGTGCTTCCTATGAAATTTTTAATATGCCTAGATTGGACTAATGTATTTCAGCATTTTTTTTTCCATGAGGAAAACAATTCATGAAGAGTCCTTCAAAGATATCCCATAGTTTCTTTCACTGATCAAAAATTTTACTACTTCAGAAATTTGATATCAAGGGGGTTTTGTCACAGGCTTAATAAAATAATACTTTATAAAATAACATTTAATTACCACAAGTGACAACTAGAAGTTTTTAAGAGTGAACCTCTAATGGTGGTCCCCAGGAAAAGGGGAGGTTCCAGGTTCCCTATCCCACCCAAGAAAGGGTGGGACTGAGCAGGGAGGCGGAGAAGCCAGAGAGAAGAAAGGAAGAAAGATGGGAAGCCAGAAGGAGACCTGGAGGAGGTACATGGAGCAGAGAGATGTGAAGAAACTGCACTTGCTTCTTGGGCTGGACTGGTTGAAATGTGGGTGAGAGACCCGTGGAGAGATTACAATGGCAAATTTTATCTTGATTTTGATTTTGTCCATTTTGTTCCAAACATGTTGGGCTACTTCTGCCCCTTTCCTATGGGTTCCCTCCAGGAGGGGCCTTAGATTTTTGGCAGGCTTTTGGACCTCAGTGGCCCTGCTTTGGGTCAGCCCTGTTTGGCTGGACATTTACCTAGGAGAGGATGGGTAACTTAGGGTGCTTGATTTGGAAACTCTATTCTTTGTCTTTTCTTTGTTGGCATACTAATTGCATTGAAGTTCCTTTCCTTTAAAGGCCTTCACACTAGAGTGTGTTTTGTCTTGATGCAGTGGAAGGCAGAACCTGCTTACAACAGGCAGATTTGGGGGTCCTGGCGTGCCCCTTACACTGTCCTGTAACACATTTATTTTTAATTTTTTACAGTGCTCAACAATGCTGACAGGATTATATTCTTTTCAGTTAACCAAGCCTGAGGGTAAAAGAGAACCAAAAGTTTAGATTACCCAAGCAGTCTTTAATTAGTTATCAAAATTTAGTAAAAGCTGTTTACTAGTACTTAAAAGAGAACTTAAATCATTTTTGCGTAAGAAAGAAAAATTAGTTTGGTTTTACATAAGTTCTCTGCTGATATTAAAACTTAGCTTATTCTTTCAATTCACTTGACCACACAAAATTTATTACTCTAAAATACCTCTCTCAGACCTTTAAACATGTTTTTCAATATCTTATCTCATTCCATTTCAAAAGGTTACCTACCAGTTTATCTTGACACTAAATCCTTTCAAATACCTTTAAAATTTCATTCCATATACACATATATATTTAACAAATATCTTACTTTACTTGTATTTGGAGTTATTACATCTTGATTTTTAATTTTTAGATTGTAAGACATTGTGATAGCCGTGGTACTATTATTTTTTGCACTGGGTAATTTACACATAAACACACGTTTTAATTTTTCTTTTAGGTGACATGACATTAAAATTTTAGTGTATTTATAATAGGGGGCAAAAAGTAAAGCTGAAAGCTCAGTCATTTTAGATAAAATGATTTTTAACAGGTAACAAATTCTCATTATTAAACTTAGTAAAACCTTAATTTTAGAAGAGATTTGGGCCACTATTTAAATATTGATAAATTGAACAGATTCAGGAGTTACCAGTTGCAGCTTTAGTTTCTTTTAAGACTGGAATTACAAACTAATTAAAGAGTTGTAAATGGAATAATTCCATATAGCAGTGTTCTTTTTAGTCTGGTAAATAACTAAACACTCATTAAACAAATTAAAAAATGCAAGACATATCAGAAGGAGACTTAATATCATATACATCTCCTATAAACATGTGAGAGACACAATATGACTGAGTAACTCATCCAAATACCTTTAGATGGCATCTTGAACTCAAGAGAAGTTTAGGTATAACATCAAAAAGCTGACTCACCTTTGTTGACACAGACCAGACCAATTACTCTTTCTGAATTCCAAGAGCCGCCTTTTTAATTTAAACACATTTAAACATAGAACAAAAGTGTCAACACCCAATATTATAACTTTAGGCATGTGTGTTCAAATTAAGCCATTTAATTTTGAACTAGTTCTTGTTTACCAAAAATTCTAGATCATGTTGTTATGTTCTAGATCAAAATGTTATATATATTTTTCCTTCTATTAGAATTTATATAGGCACCATTTATAATTAATTTTAATAAAATAACCTTCCAGAGACAAAAAACGCAAAGGCACAGACACAGAAATCTCTTGCATTTAAAATTTTGGCCATGTCCTAACTTTTAGAAATAGTTATTTTACCAGTAATTTTGAAGACATGGAGAACAATTATTAATTAAATTTTAAACTGTTCATTTTTCGCTAACTCCAGGTTAAACAAATATTAAATTCATATTTCTAAGAATGACCCTTATTAAGTTCTAAAGAAAGTGGTGCAGAAATTTCCCTATCAGTTTTCTATGGCCACATTTTTCCTTAAATTCCTAGAAGAGATTTTGGATGGGTGAACAGTTTTACCAGATTTATACCCATTTTCAAGACAAAGATATCCTAATTCCTCAAACAATTTATGTTTTCTAAGTTAATTTTGATAACCCACTTAGCTAAGTTCTCCTCTAATATACTTTTATATCAAGGTGTTTCCAACATGAGGTGGAAGCTAAAATTCTTACATGCTAGAATAAGTGCCTCATCTCAACCATCCTTAGAAATTCCAGGGCGCAAGACTGGAACCATTTTAAAGACACACATAAAATATTCAAATACTTCCCAAAGTAATTTGTTTCTGTTTGACCTCACTTAGACTAGGTCTGTTTCTAAGAAAGACAAAAAAAAAAAGAAAATTACCTTATTCATGGACCATGAGGACAGAAGAAATAGATTAACATCTTATTTTGCAGTTTGCCCATTCTTAGACTCATCGCAAATCTGAGGTTAGGAATTTAGTTTACAGAAAACTGCATTTCCACTTTATTATTTTCTCTGAACAAATTGATTAATTTTACTAAGAAACTTAGATTATTTTAAAAAAATTCTAAATTTGTCACAGACCCAAAAAGCAATTTAGAATTTTTTTTCCAGCCAACCGATATGCATCCTTTATAGCTTACTGGAAAGTCCAAAGTAATTTTGACAAACTGACCAAGTCTGATCCCAGAAGGCTCAACTAAAGAGTGTGATCTGGAGGAGAGGCTAGCAAATTTAGAGGAAGAAAAACATTCTTTAAAATGGAGAACAATCTCTTCAGTGTACTCCACATCCAATTTTCTTTTATAGTGACTGGGTGATACCGAATTAGTTGTCTGACTAGACACATAAGAAAGCAGAAAATACCAGATTTCTAAATTTATCCAAGACCTAATTTCAGACACTTGCTTGAATTTTTCACTTGGAAACAAAGGTCAGACCCTGGAAGCACACAGTAAAGGAAAAGTAAAGTATAAAGAACAAAAGTAAGTAGAAGCCCTGGTCTAGGCCCACTGCTGTCACAGTTTGAACCCGGCCACTCAAGGTATATAGCCAATGTATCTGAAAAGTCAAGGTTATCCTAGGGTGCCTAAAGCCAAAGCACCAAAACTTATAGAAGATTTCAGAAAAGGACAGATAAAAAGGACTCATGCAAGTAGAAACCAGGTTTTGGAAAGGAAAGGACAATAGAGCCTGACTCTGGTGTTAGAAAATCAATCACTGTATTCCCTTCTGTCAGTTGTACTTGTGGCACCTAAGGGGAAATTGGTGATAGTGATACAGAGTAGCAAGGGGCACTAAAACTGGCCAAGGGCACTGCCCAAATAGTTCGCCAGTCACTGGGTTCTTCACACACGTGTACAGTTGCAAGACTACTCAGGCTCAGAGAACAACAACAGTGGAATTTATTTAACAAGCCAAGGAAAAACAAAGAGTTACTGAGGCCAAATATTGCTGTTTACCTCACCCGAAGCAGTGTCCAGTGTTTTCAGGTCATAAACAAAAAGCAGCTAAGATGGCATCTTCCTGCCACTGCGGACTCAGTGCTCCTGTCCTAAACAATAGGCCGCATCTTCCCAACACTGCGGACCTGGAGCACATGGTAGCCAGACTATAAGCCTGGCTCCACCTCACAAAGACAGCAGAAAACACAACAGGAGATGCTTCCAGAGCTGCTGAGATGTCCCAGCCCAGCATCAGAGAAGCGACATTCAAAACAGTAGCTGCAGCAGCTGAACAAACCAACAAATGGCCACACTCACACAGCTCAGCAAGGTTCCCTGCTCCAGGTCTTGGCCTTCTCTGCTAGTCTATAACAGCAGCAAAACCAGGAATAGTTTCAGTTGCTTGGCTACTTGCAAACCTTTTGAAATTTTCCTCTCTGAGATTGGGTACTGCAGGCCTCTCCACATCCTTCAGGTGCCTGCACCAGTGTTCTGGAAGATGGGTGTGGTGGGGGCCAAAATCCCTGACCCAGGAATCACTGCAGTTACAAAAATGCTGAATCCCAAACGCTGAATCCCAAACACTGAATGCTAGGGGCTGCTTCCGCAGTCCCTTATATTTCTTTTTTTTTTTTAATATATATTTTTATTGTTATTTATGTCTTTTACATTTTGTATTCCCCTTGGGTAGCCCACCACCAATTCACCCGTGATCTATCTCCATGGTCCCTTGTGTTCTTTTCTATTCCATTTTATGTCCTTACCCTCTACTCCCCCGAGCCCCCCCTCGTTGAGTGTCTCTCTCCTATTTGGTTTCCTTAGAGTCCTGTTATAAGTGAAACCATTCGATATTTTTCTTTTTCTTTCTGGCTTATTTCACTGAGTATGATCCCCTCTAATTCCATCCATGTTGCTGCAAATTGCATGTGTTTATCTTGAATGCTGAATAGTATTCCATTGTGTATATGTACCACATCTTCTTGATCCAATCATCTATTTTTGGACATCTGGGTTGCTTCCATACCTTTGCTATTGTGAACAGTGCCGCAATGAACATACAGGTACATGTATCCTTTCGGATTAATATTTTTGTGTCCTTCGGGTAAATTCCCAAAAGTGGTATTGCTGGAAGACACATCCCTCAAAGCGAAGGAAGTGAAAGAGAAGATAAACAGGTGGGATTACATCAAAATAAAAAGCTTCTGTACAGCAAAAGAGACATTAACCAAAACTAACAGACACCCTACCAACTGGGAAAAGATCTTTGCACACAATACATCTGATAAAGGACTAATAACAAAAATTTACAAGGAAATCACACAACTCAACAAAAATAAAGCCAATAACCCAGTCAAAAAATGGGCAGAAGAGTTAAAAAGGCACTTCTCCAAAGAAGAAAGGCAAATGGCCAACAGATACATGAAAAAATGCTCAACGTCACTTATAATCAAGGATATGCACATCAAAGCCACTATGAGATACTACCTCACACCTGTGAGGATGGCACACATTAAAAATACAGGCAACAGGGCCTCCCTGGTGGCACAGTGGTTGAGGGCTGTGCTGTGGAGCTGTCAGCAGCGCGCAATGCGAGTTCGACGCCCAGCCGGGGAGAATCCCACATGTGTGGCAGACCTCTCCTGCCTCGCCCGCTGCTCCCCTCAGCAGTGTATTTCTGATCTGCCTCTTCTGCTCCCCACTCTGTCTCTGGTGAACCCTCTTGCCACCCCACGCCTCTGGCCTATACCCCAGCTTTTATGTATAAATAAATAAATCTTAAAAAAAATACAGGCAACAACAAATGCTGGAAAGGATGTGGAGAAAAAGGAACTCTTCTACACTGCTGGTGGGAATGTGAACTGGTCCAACCACTATGGAAAGCTGTATGGCGATTCCTCAAACTACTAAACATGGAGCTTCCATAAGTCCCTTATATTTCTTATCAGAGTCTTCACCCCCAAATATGATACTTTTTAGCATTTTCCCTGGGAATATCTATACTCACCAGCAACTCCCTCCAGGAGGCACCACCTATAACAGTCTTTGGCTTCAGCCACAGGTTACAATAGGAGGTTCTCTTTAGACATAGGTTTGTAAATACAGGTTAACCATTCAGTTAATATTTTTCCCAAGGGTCTTTCAGATGGAACAAATACGGCACCTCCCATAATTTTTTTTTTTTAAGATTTATTTATTTATACATACAAGCTGGGGTACAGATCAGAGGCGTGGGGCGGCGAAAGGGTTCACCAGAGACAGAGCGGGGAGCAGAACAGGCAGATCAGAACTACACTGCTGAGGGGAGCAGCGGGTGAGGCAGGAGAGGTCTGCCGCACCATGTGGGATTCTCCCCGGCCGGGCGTCGAACTTGCGTCGCCGCTGCCGACAGCTCCACAGCGCAGCGCTCAACCGCTGCGCCACCAGGGAGGCCCCACCTCCCATAATTTTTAAACCATATCCCTAGCTTCCAAAATCAAACAAATGGGAAACTCTAAATACTAAATAAAAATACAGGTTGACGACTTATTTACCAAATACCAAATGTTTCCCAGTTCTCACTCAACTTAGTCTAACACACGAATGGCACCCCAAATTGAGGGAGACTCACAGACTTTCTCTTAAATTGAGGGCGACTCAGACTCCCCCTCAAACTGAGGAGGCCTCAGACTCCCAACTGTGTGAAGGTGAAGGTCTTGGTATGCATGCTAGGGGAACTTACATCCAATCCAAACGCCACATGACAGTAATTTTCCAGTCTAATTTCCGTCTCCTCAAGAGTGAATCCATGGAGCAGAGAAGAGCTGTGCCTCTGCCTAGGAGGCCATGGTGGTGTTCTCCAGAGGAAACTAAGCTCCGGCAGCTGCTGGGACTCTCCCTTATCTGCCTGGGAAGGCAGCTTTCCTCCTCAGCAGGAGGGGACAAGAAGCCACCCAGGATGCCCAGGCCCCCACTCTGGTGGCATGGGTGGGTCAGCCCTGGTGCACGGCCACAGCCAACTGCTCCATGCATTGGAAGTCAGAATCGGTGTGGGCAAGACTGGAGTGGCGCACAGCGTCTGACTTAGCATGCCAATTTGATACTGAACTCCTGTCTTGGTTTCCCTTAGCCAATGAAAGGGAACAGAGTTTGAAGGAAAGGAAAGTAGTTTAATTTGTCAACAAATTGAGGAGGGCAGTGCGCTTGTGTGTGAAAGACCACCGTCCTGCCCTCAGGCAGAGTGAAGAGGTATTTATGTAGAATTACAAGGGAGCAGAAGGGGACGTGGGCAATGCCAGCATGTCTGTCCTTGCAAACACAATTGCCTGGAGGTTTTGGTTGATGCCAGCTTGTTCCCGATCACCTGGTGGTGAGCAATTCTGATGTTAACTTCGTAATTATGAATATGCATGTATGAATGTAAGAAAACAAAATTTGTTAAGCCTAGAGAGTAAGTAAAGGAAATGGAAGAGTTTATTTGGTGGGACAGAAAGAGTGACAAGTCCTTCACTGCTGTTTCAGCTCTTCTTTATCCATTGTTGATTGTCAATTAAGTTTTTTTTCCCCCAAATCTTGACAAGTGCAAATAATGCTACAGTAAACACAGGGGTGCGAATGTATCTTTGAATAAGTTTTCATCTTGTTTGAGTAAATACCCAGGTCTGTTATCAATGGACCATAAGTTAGTTCTACTTTTAATTTTTTGAGGAGTCTCCTGTTTTCTTTGGTGACTGTACCAACTTACATGCTCACCAAAGGTGCACAGAGAATTCCTTTTTTTCCACATTCTCATCAGGTGTGAGGCCTATACCTCTTTGAAGTTTGAATCCTGGCTTACATTCTCCTTACCCACTATTGGTCATGTCATAAGTAGAAGATGGAAAGCAAGGAATTCATATCAAGGATTATTAAAAGATTAGGTTAGAAGATAAGAAAGACATAAGAAAGAGATAGAGGAATAGTAGAAAGAACACCACTTTGAAGTTTAGAAGATAATAAATTCACTTTCTAGGAAAGTGGCTTATTAACTGTGTGACCATGAGCAGGTGAATTGGAGACTTAATTTCCATATCTTTATGTGGGAAATAATAAAAGCTCATGTTACAAATATGCTGGAAGTATCATTTAAGTTAATATATGTACAATGGTTTGCACAGACCAGCTCATACCCAAAATTTTATGTTTTTTTTTTGTTTTTTTGTTTTTTGTTTTTTTTTAGTTGCTTCTTATTTATTTATTTATTTATTTATTTTTAAATATATATTTTTATTGTTATTTATGTCTTTTACATTTTGTATTCCCCTTGGGTAACCCACCATCAATTCACCCGTGATCCATCTCCATGGTCCCTTGTGTTCTTTTCTATTCCTTTTTGTGCCCTTTTCCTTCCCTCCCTCCGCCTCCCTCCCCCCTTTTTGATATCGGCATTCCTCCTGAACTAGTTCATTTTTAGTCTTGCTCCTCCTGCCTAACCGCTGCTCTTCCTTCTCGGCTTCGTCCTTCTTGCCACCTATTTACTGTTTCATCAGGTGTGGGATCTCTGGAGTGCTATCTTCCAGGAATTGGGGCAGTAACACTTATAACTCGAGTCAAATGCATCTAATTACAATATGCATTGGGAGGAATTCATATTACAATAATGTAAGCATAGAATTCAATTGGCAGCAAAAAAAGGGGGAAGATAACAAACTTCTTAGCAAAGTGCAGGGGATTAGTGAAGTATGGGACCTGAGTATGAGGTGTCCTTGTAGCCTTTTATCTGTATGGAGTGGGGGTGCCACTTGTCAGAGCTAAGGTCCCTGGTGGCTCTAGCCAAAACTTAGAACTTCAGGTCTATGGGCATGGAGTGCATAAGCACCGAAACTTGCTTCAAATGCAGTGCCTATATTTATACTTTTCAAAGATATATCATCAGTATCAGCTCTTAACTCTTATTTAAGCAAGAGCTTGTCAGCAAGTTTGTTTTTTATATGCCTTTGCCTTTCTCACTGTCTGTTTTTCAGTGCTTTTATTAACAAGTGGTTTATTTTTTATTGGTAATTTGTTTTATCAATAAAAAATCAACTGTCTCAGTTGCTCCCACTTTTCCACTAGTCAATGTCATTTTAATGGCAAAATTTGTAACATCTAGATAGTCAGGACCATTACAATATCAATACATATGACAACTGCACACAAGCCTCCTTGGGACTCCTTCATTCTTGGGTTCTTGGCTTGGTCTGGTGGAGACCCAGCACTTAGTTTGTTATTATGCTCCATGAACATAAAATCATTCACAGCTTACCAGTGTATTTTTCCAGATTATAACCTCTGTATGGGCAGGGACCATACTGTCATACTTATTAATGGCTTGGGCATGAAGGCTGCTCAGTGAGTAATGGGTACATGTCCATTAAGAGAATGACACACTGTCTATACTCACACATCATCCATGAGCAAGATCATTTGCATTGGTTATGAGTGTGTGTGTGTGTGTGTGTGTGAGAGAGAGAGAGAGAGAGAGAGAGAGAGAGAGAGAGAGAGAGAAGACACACAGCCAGGCAGACACATGGTTGTTCATATTTGCAGATGATTTCATTAGGGAAAATTCTACCCTAGTGAAAGTGATTGCTGTTAAAAAAATATCATTGTACCCAGATAGATGTCACATGATTTATGGAATGTTGCTTGACAGACATACTGCGTACTGACAGTTTATAAGGAGGTCATAATCCCTTTGAAATACAAGAATAGAGCAAATGAGAGTAAAATGAAACCAGGGAATTTCCACCCTTTCATTTAATTGTTCAATTGTTCAGTTGCATTTCATGTGTACATTTTCCAGATAATCACCTTAAATTTTAATTTTTCTTCGGTGTGTACTGTAAACATCATATGTCAGATTGTAAAGCACTCATTAAAAAAATGAATGAGGGGGGGCATCCCTGGTGGTGCAGCGGGTTAAGTCTCAGCACTATGAAGCTATCACCAGCCACTGCAGCATGAGTTTGATCCCCGGTCTTATCAGCTGATCCCCTTAGCTGTACTTAGTGTACTTCAGTAGATCTGCCTGTTCTGCTCCCCACTTTGTCTCTGGTGGATCCTCTCACTCCCCACACCTCTGTCCTACACCCCAGTTCTTGTATGCATAAATACATAATCTGTTAAAAATGAGTGGCAAAACTATATAACAAAATTTACATCAGGCAACCAATATCCAGAATTTTTACATCTTGCAAAATTTAAATATGGTACCATTAAATAACTCACCAGATCATTACTTTAGACAACTTTTTGTATTTTAACTATCTGTTGACACTAAAGAAATTAAATGTTTGCAACAAAGATCTTCCATACACACCACAGCTCTGCCCTGAAATTTTCATCGTTGTCTAAATCCTAAGCAGACTGAACTCTTTGTTCTTATACATGGGTTATAGTCATACAAAGAACCTACCCCAAATTCTGTCTTCAGAAATGTCTTCTGTGTCCAGGCCCCGAATGTATGTGCTGCCCTCTCTCTACTGCCTGTCCTGACCCCTCTAGCTTGGAAAGTCTTGGACTCCTGACCTCATGGTCCTTGGCTGGCCCGTCTCTGATGACCAGAAGGTGTCTCCACAATGTTGTATGTATTCCAGAATTATTTATTTCTATAAAACATGCCATAAATTATACTTGGGTATGGTTGCAATAAAATTACTTTCAGGTAGTTTTTGGTAAAGTGGTTCTATAGTTTGGACTAGGAAACTAAATTTAATATAAAATATTTTTAGAGAAATGTGTTCCTAAGCCTATTGAAACATTAAATTTAACTTTTGCTAAATGTCCATTTATCAACTGTATCCTCAGGCTTTCTACCTTTTTCGTTTGTCACAGTTATTTGTGAAAAAATATGTATTTACAAAAAATGGGGTGAATTTCTGGTACAGCAGTCTCATCTCTATAACTGTGCATCTGGAGCTGGTACACACATATTACAGGGATTAGCAATACTTCAGTCACTAGGGATATAAATAAGACATGTTGCCAAGTATCTAGCATCTATCTTCTAGGTTCCTCATAGGTTGAATTGAGTCTCTTGACTGGCCAAGGTAATAATGTTGGAAGAAGGATAATGTATGAGGAATAAATAAATGTAATATGTATTTGAAGTAATCTTAGCAATAATAGCTGACAAGGAAAGGAATAAGGGAGAGAGGAGCAAATAACTTCGTACCAGAGACCTACGTGCAAAACTTATAATTAAGGAGTTAAAAATACAAATGCAGATATAAACATTAGAGTCTCATTTGACTTCATACTCAGAAATTTTGCCTATTGCTCTGATAGTCCATAAAGTCATTGTTTTGTTTATCTTGAAGGAAAGCTAGACTGGCATGGTGAAAAACCTGGATTCTTTGACATTTAGGTTTACAGCATTACACTATTATTTTTAAGGCCATTATTGACTAGAATAAGGCAAAATTATGGACCATTGTAATTTGTTCTATTCTGTCTTGTATTTGCCTGCCACCAATTATGCTAAATTTTTTTGAGAAAGGGAATATGGCTATTACACTTCAGCCTATCTTTATAAGTGAATATAGTTGAATTGCTTTATCAATTTGAGGTGATCAATAAATTGGGATAATTAATTATGCATTTTCATATTTTCTTATCCCTTTGTTGACCCAAGAAATATTCAATTTGTAATATAATCAAGAAGTTATTTCTTTGAGAATAAGAGCCAGGATCCAAGTACATCACCAAGATGCAGTCCCAAGTTGCACTGCCCAAGGACACGGTACAGGGGAGATTTATGAGATCAGAAAGAGAGCTGTCCTGAGGCTAGGTCAGTTTGTGGTGACTGTTGCTAACTATGATTGGTGAGTAAAAGTCTACCAGGAGAATCATCATCATTCTGCTTTCCCTATTAGCAACTGATTTTTTACTTTTCATAGTCACCGAATAACTGAGTCAGGCTGTTTAATTTTCACCTAGAAGTTTCAACAAGGCAATTAGAGGCAAGAGGGACTGTTTTGCACTAAAAAGAAGCTAAAAACTGCGTGAAATATTTAGCTATTAAGAAGAAAAATATACATATTACATACAAATTATCTATCTATCCATCCATCCATTTATCCATCCATCCACACACACAAAGCACATTCCATACTCTTTGAATTTTCTAAGTATATTAAATTTATCAAAATTTCACTATGAAATTAAAGAGCTGGCATTCTTCATTTTATTGTGCTTCTTTTTATTATGTTTTGAAAATACTTATTTTTTTGTTTGTTTTACAAATTAAGGTTTGTGTCAACACTAAATATAGCATTTCTGCATCCAGAATCCAGCTCTGTTCAATTTTTACAATAGCAGGTACTCACTTGATGTCTCTGTCACATTTTGGTGATTTTTTCCCCAATAATTTAGTCTTTATCATTATTGTATTTGTTAAAGTGAATTGTGCTAAGTGATCTTTTATTGTTGCTATTGTAATTGCTTTGGTGTGCCAAAAACTGTGACTGAAGAAGTAATGAACTTAACTGAGAATTGTTCTGTGTATTCTGACTGCTCAAATGACCAATTGACCCCTACTTCTCTCCCTCTCCGGGGGCCTTGATATTCTCTGAGATACAATGATACTGAAATTAGGTCCATTAATAATGTTATGGCAACCTTCAAGTGAAAAGATTTGTAAGTATTTCAACTTCAATCAAACACTAGAAATTATTAAGCTTTATGAGCAAGGAATGAGAAAGCGCAGCTAGACCAGTTAGCAAAATTGAAAATCAAAATAAGTTTTTGAAAGAAGTAAAAATTGTTACTCCAGTGAAAACATGAATGATTAAAAAAGAGATAAAATCTTTTTAATGAGACGCAGAAACTTTTAGTGGTCTAGATAGAAGATTAAACTAAACACAGCTTTCCCTTAAATGAAAGTTTAACCCAGAGCAAGACCCTTCAATTACATGAAGTTTGAAAGAGGCAACGAAACTACAGCAGAAAAGTTTGAATTTAACCAAGTTAGGATTACATAATTTAGTGAAAGAAGCCTTCTCTGTAATTTCACAATTTGAGATTACAGAGCAAGTGCTGATGTAAAAGATTCAGTGTCTGACTCACTTTATAAGAGCTAATGTTATTGGTGACTTTAAGTAGAAGCCAATATTCATCCACCAATATAAAATTATAGGGTCCTTGAGAATAATTCTCAATCTACTGTACCCTCTGTGGAACAACAAAGCTGGGATGACGACACAATCATCTAAACCCTGGTTTATTGAATATTGTAAGTTCACTGTTAAAAGCTATTACTTAGAAAAAGATAATTCTTTCAAAATAACACTGTTCATTGACAGTGCAACTGGTCTCCCAAGAGCTCTGATGGAGATGTGCAAGGAAATGAATGTTATTTTCATGCCTGCTAACAATAATTTATTCATTCTGCAGCCCATGGATTTAGGAGTAGTTATGACTTTCAGGACATAAAAATATGTCTTGTAAGACTATAACTGCCATAGAAAAATGATTCCTCTGATGGATTTGGATAAAGTTAATTGAAAATCTTCTAAAGAGGATTCACTTCTGGAAAGGTTCTTAATTACCATTAAAGACATTGGTGATTCACATTGAATTCAAATATACAACATTAAAAGGAGTTTGGAAGAAGTTGATTCCAACACTCATGGATGACTTTGAGGGTTTCAGGACTTCAGGGGAGAAAACACTCCAGATATGGTAGAACAAAATAACTAGACTTAGAAGTGGGCCTAAGGATCACTGAATTGCTGCAAACTCATGATAAAAGTTAATAGATCAGGAGATGCTTCTTAGAGATGAGCAAAGAAAGTGATTTGTTGAGATGGAATTGACTACTGGTGAAGATGATTGAAGGTTGCTGAAATCATACACATAGCTTAGAATATTAAATAAATTTAGTTACTAAAACAGGAATGAGGTTTGGGAGGACTGACTCCAATCTAAAATGTTTTACTGAGGATAAAATTCTCTAAGTACCATGACAGATTACAGAGAAATATTTCATTAAAGGAAGAATCAATTGATTCAGCAGCCTTTATAATTATTTTATTTTAATAAATTGCCACAGTCATCCTACTGTCCTGCAGCCACCTCCCTGTGAGTTTAACACCATAAACATGGATCCTTCACCATCAAATATGAGTCATTGAAGGTATCAATACAAATTTTAGAAATAAAGTATTTTTTCCCTTTTTCAAATTGAGGTAACATTGGTTCAGAGATGTAGGATCACACCCCTTACATATGTTACCTTAATACTCCCACACTATGGCACACATACCACCCCCACCCCCCGAGTCCATTGGATCCCTCCACATCTTTCTGCTCTCTCATAACCCCACTGGTAAATTCGACCTTACAGTCATGCTTCTAAGATTTATTACTGATTTGGTTCTGTCTAACACTTTGCATTCTTTCTCTATATTCTCTATATAAGTAGCTTTATCTGGTGTTTGGCATTCTTCTGCTGAATTACTTTGGTTAACATTATCCCTCCAATTCCATCCCTGTTGTCACAAATGATAAAATTTCATCTTTTTAAATAGCTAACTAGTATTCCATTGTTTATATATACCACATCTTTCTAATCCACTCATCTGCCTTAGATTGTTTCTATGACTTGACTATTGTAAATTGCTAGTATGAACATAGGAATGTATCTTTCCCTTTAAATTAGCATTTTTTTTGCATTTTTTGGGGTATAAACGGTAGCTTTTTTTTTTAAATATTTTGAGAAACCACCATATTGTTTTCCATAAAGACTGGACTAGTTTATATTCTCACCAACAGTGCAAGAAAGTTCCTTTTTAGCCATATCCTTGTCAACACATGTCTTTTCTGTTTTTTTTTTTTTTTTTTTGATATGAGCTATTCTCACATGTGTGAGATGGCTTCTCAGTGGAGTTTTGATTTGTATTTTTTTCTCATGATAAGTGATAATGAACAATTTTTCATATGCATATTTGTCATGTAGTTAGATTCTTTAGAAAAAATATATATTCACGTCTTCCCATTTTTGCTTGGGTTGTTTTCTTTTTATTAAATTGTATGAATTCATTGTTGATCTTGGATTTCAGCCCCCTTTGTCAGATGTGTGGCATGCAAATATTTTGTCCCTTTCAGTATGGTGTCATTTGTTTCAATGATAGTTCTTTCACTGTGCAAATGCTTTCTCAGTTTGATGTAGTCCCAAATGTTTATATTCTCATTGTTTCTTTTGCCTTTGAAGGTGAATCCACAAAGACATCACAAAAGTCAATGCCTTGAGCTGTTTTGCCTGTATTTTCCTATTTGTATCTTGTGACCTCAGGTATTATATCAGCATTTTGAGTTAATTATTGTCTATGGTGTGAAATAGTGATGTAGTTTCATTCTTTCATGTATGAATGTTCACATTTTCAAAGTCTCCTTTCTCTAGTGTATACTCTTGACTCCTCTGTTGTCAATGACATATCCATATAAGTTATTTCTGAACTTTCAATTTTAATCCGTTAATTTGTGTGTCTATTTTTATTCCAGTACTATAACATTTTGACTGTTACAGATTTGTAATATAGTCTGATGTCTGGCAATGTGAATCCACTTTTCTATTTGTTGTTGGTGGTGGTCAGATTGTTTTTGGTTATTCAGAGTCTTTTGTGGTTCCATATGATTTTCAGTAGTGTTTGTTCTTTATCTTTGAAGAATGCCATTGAAACATTGAACAGGGTTGTAATGAACATGTGTATGTATAGTCTTTTGGGTAAGATGTTAATTCTTCTAATCAATAAACATTGCATTTCCTTTTTCCTCTATTTATTTTGACATCTTGTAGTTTTCATTGTTTAGGTCTTTCACCTCCTTTTAAAATTTATTCCTAAGCATTTAATTATATTTGATGCTATTATAAATGGGATTATGGGGCTGTTTCCTTGATTTATTTCTTTTTTAGGTAATTGTTTATGTACAGGAATCAACTGATTTTTGTAAATAGATTAAGTAACTCACACCTTACTATAATGATTTATTGTTTCAATCAGATTTTTAGTGATGTCTTTAGGGTTCCACACATATACTTTTGTTCTTTGTTTTTATCCAAAAAGGCAGGTTTATTATAAAAAGGGAGAAAAAAGGACACTTGCACAGACACAGGCAGGTAGAAAGAGCTGCCCCCAAAAGGGACAGATTTATTAAAAGATAGCTGTGTGGTAACAGACAGGCAACCTTGGGAGGAGAGCTGCTTCTGCTGCTTTAGAAAGGGAGAAAGAAGGCTAGTGAAGAGAAATACCTGCATAGGCAAAGGTGGAAGGAGGGCTGATGCCTCCACGTATATGTTCATCTGAAAAGTATGATAGTTTTGCTTCTTTTCCAATTTGGATGCCTCATATATTATCTTGCCTTATTTCCCTTCCTAGGATTTTCAGCACACTGTTGAGTATTAGTAATTAAAGTGGACACCTTTGTCTGTACCTCCTCTTAGAGGAAAATATTTCAGTCCATCATGTTATCAATGCGTTTGTCATATAAGGTGTTTATTAGATGGGACTTGCTTCATCTGTCCCCATTTTTTTTTAAGTTGTATTTTTAGTATACCTAGATGTTGAAATTTATCAAATGTTTTTTCTGCATCTATTGATATGATCTTATGACTTTTATCTTTCCTCTTGTTGATGTCGTAAATTACATTGATTGATTTTCAGATGTTTTACCAGACTTGCGTTTCTGGAATAAATTTTACCTGGTCATGACTTGTAGTACTTTTAATACATTGTTAAATTTAATTTGCTAATCTTTTATTGAAGAGTTTTCACTGTATAATCTTGACTTCATAAATTGTGTTTGGAAGCATTCCTTCTTAAATTTTTGGATGTTTTGATTAATAGGTATTAGTTCACATTCGAAGGTTTGGTAGAACTTGCTATTGAAACTGTTTTATCTTGGGCTTTTGTCTTAGGGACTTTTGATTACTCTTTCCCTTTCCTTGCTTATATTGGTCTGCTCAGATTTTCTCTTTCTTCCTGATTCAATTTCAGATGATTATATTTGCAGACAATTTGTCCATCTCTTTCAGATTCTTCAACCAATTTGCATACAGTTGCTCATAGTAACTTCTTACGATCCTTTGGGTCTCTTTTACATTTATGTTTCTACTTATTAGAGTTTTCTCCTTTTTTCTTAGCTAACCTAACTAGAGGTTTATGTATTTTATTTTTTCAAGGACAAGGTTTGATTTCATTGATATTTTTGACTTTTTTGATGTCTATTTCAATTATATGTGATCTAATTTTTCTTAGCTCCTTCCATCTACTGGAATTTGATTTGATTGTTCTTCTTGACTGCTTACTTAATGTGAGAGGTAAGATTATTGTGACAGTGTGAGCTTAATATACATTTATAGGGCACTATACTTTAAAATATTAAATACACATTCTTCTATACTACTCATGAAATATTCTCCAGTATAGACCGTATATTGGGTCTCAAGAAAACTGTTTATGAAGAATATTTATGAAGATTGAAATAATACCAAACACTTTCTCTTATCAAATGGCATTAAACTAGAAATTAACCCTAAGAATATAGCAGGATAAACTTCTAATATGTGGTAGTAAATGACATGACTATTTAGTTAATCAGGAAATCAAATAAGATATTAAAAAATTACCTGGAGTCAAAAAAAAAATGAAGACACACCTACCAGGACTTCTGAAAACGCAGTACAAAAGGGAAATATATAGCAACACAAACCCATGTCAAGAAATAAGAAAGTGCTCAGAAATAAATTACTTAATAGATTATTGTATAGTATAAAACATAAATTATCTATACATTTACAGACCAAACATAATCTGACTTGCTTCATTATGATAGTCACATTATTGCAGTTGTGTGGATCTGAGTTGATACTATCTCCTAGGTGTATGCTTATTAAAAGATGAAATGTCATCTTTAGAATATATTTGGCTTAAATTTTATCTTTATTGCTTGGGATACAGATATTATTTTACTATACACATTTGTGAAGTATAAATAACAAAAGGTAGTATAAATATGGAGAAAGTAATAACTTTAGTAATAATGAATGAAAAAAGCAGTTTTTTTTTTAATTACCAATAAAATTTCACATCTCCTTTAAGTTAAAGAAAAATGTCTTTCTAGGTTCCTCATGAATTATTTGTGTAATCAGAAGTATTCTATGCATTGGTGTGTTACCTGATAAGTATGAGAGGTTTTTACAATCGTAATATAACAGTAACCTAGTGATAATCAAATGCTCAAGAAGTCAATCTTTGCATACTTCATTCTGAGAGGTCTAAATATTTTGTGAAGTCCAGTTTGCAGTCCCACCAACAGTGTAGGAGTGTTCCTTTTTCTCCACATCGTCGCCAATATTTATTGTTTTCTGTTTTTCAACCTCTATGGAAAGCTGTATGGCAGATTCTCAGACAACTAAATATGGAGCTATGGTACAACCCACCAATTCCATTCCTAGGACACAAAAACAGTAATCCAAAAGGTCACATGCACATCTATGTTTATTGCAGCACTAGTTACAATAGCTAAAACACGGAAACAACCCAAATGCCCAAAAATTGATGACTGGATCAAGAAAATGTGGTATATGTATACAATAGAGTACTATTCAGCAATCAAAAAGGGTAAACTAATGCAATTCTCAACAACATGGATGGAGCTAGAAGGGATCATGCTCAGTGAAATAAGCCAGAAGGGAAAAGAAAAATATTGAATGGTATCACTTATAGGAGGACTATAAGAAAGCCAAGCGAGAAATCAGAAAGAGAAAATAGCACACAAAACATAAAAAAAAGCAAAAACTAGCAGACAATCACAAATAAGAGACATTCTACAGGGGAGGGGGAAAGAAAGGAGACCAAAATAGAGGAGAAAGAGCACAGGGGATTATGATGATGGCTCATGGGTGAATTGGAGGTGGGAAACCTACTGGGTGATACACAATAATGTAAAGGATATAAATTAAATAAAAAATAATTAATTAAAAAAATATTTTGTGAAGTCAGTGATTTTGATTTACGCAGCACGTGTTTTTTTGCACACAGTATTTTTTAGGTAGTGTTCTAATTTCTGGAAATAGGAGATTTTTCAATGTTTTAAATTTCTGTGTTTACATTTTCTTGTTTATTTTTTTTTGCAATAATAGGATTTCTACCCACAGATATGATCACCATAGTTTAAAAAGCTGTCTAATGTAAGACAAGCTTTCAAATTATTATCAAGATTCACCAAAGAGATAATGCAGGAAAGGATATATATTATATTTATTTCATGGATCATAAAACCTAAGTGTGGGTCAAGAATTTAATGATCATTTTGATGACTGACAACTGTATTTGATAGATGATTGTATTTTATGGACAGTAATTTGAGAAGTGAAAAGAATAGCATAGAAACTTTCTGATTAAACTTTGTTAATAAATAGTCTATACATCAAATATAAGTCAGATGATTTGGAAATCAAAATTTGGAATTCGGTAGCTTTGTAAAATTATGCATTTGATGTCATTTTATTCATATGCTATTGTATATTTTGTGTTTATAAGACCAAATCCCATCATTTAATACAAACAATGTGAATTCTATATAATTAAAATTTTATTTATTTTCTTTTTTGTACCTGTAAATACTGCACAGGTAATCTGATTTGCCTTTTTATTATTGAGAAATACATGATATATGTGAATTTAAAGCAAATTAAATAACATATACGAGCACTAAGTATAGTGTGGAGATTACCAATAGCTTTTTCTTCTATCCAATAGCTTATTTCTTCTATCGGCTGAAGTTCCACAAGAACCCTTATCATGATGGGAAAGGACTAAAATCTTTGTAGCTAAAGTGGTCAGCAGCAGCTATTTTGGCCAACAGGATTATGCTATCACCTTGCCCTGATGCCTTTAAATGGTTTGGAGGAGAGTGATGTAGAAAGAATGACTGTTTGTGTACTCCCATTTCTTTCACTCCTCTTTAGGATCTGTGGAGAATGCCGCCCTTCTGGAGATTTAGAACTTTATATTTAGTGATATTCATGAGAATCTTTTGATAACAGTGAGATGACTCTGGAGAACTGTTGTCCTGAAATCCTACCAAAATTGAACTTTAGGACATACACAAATGCAATCTATTCCTCAGAGGCACAATTCTCTTGTTTTCTTCTACATCCACCATTTTCTCTGACTCTTTGCTTAGCTTCTTTTGGGGATATTTCAGTTTCTAAGTTATAGATTTATAAGCAAACTGATACTGATGAAATACTAACATTTAAAAGTTCTCTTGTTGTGATCTACTTTTTTATTGTTTCTAAATATTACTGTTGCATTGGAGGAAGATAAAATAAAAGCTATTTCCAATAAAATTAAATAAATTAAGGGATAGAATTTTCCTTACTATTTTAGACTAATATGAGGAATGTATGTCGCTAAAGTACTGTGTATTTTTTTTAAAGTCATCAATAGATCTCATGCAAACTAAATCAAGAGGATGACATTTTGTAATAGGAAGATAATGGCATGATAAGTATCATATAACTTTAAAAATTTCAGCCTAGATGATTTAGTTACTGACATGACAAACATCCCGCAAAATACCATTAAAAATTGTGGCTGAAGAAGCATCATTAAAGGTAAGCTTCCTCTATAACATTTGTAATAGAAAACAAATCTGTTCTTCCCTTGAAATACATTTTCCAACTGCTGCCTTATCGATTCCCAAAAAGGAAAACTTTCTGATTGAGTACTAATTAATCGGATTTCCTTCTGGTACCCAGAATTTAATTCCCAAGGAAGTAAATTTCATAATCAGGAATTAAGAATAAAAATTATAAAGCTACAATTTTTTTCTTTTACATTTTTATTTATACATTTTACATTATTGTGTATTCCTGTAGGTTACTCACTTCCAAATCACCCGTGAACCATCACGATGGTCCCTTGTGCTCTTTTCTCCCACGTTTTGAACTCTATCTTCCCCCTCCCTCACTGAATGTCTCTCATATATGGTTGCCTGCTAGTTTTTGTTTTTGTTTTATTGTTGTTGTTTGTTCCTCTTGATCTCTTATTTGGTTCCTATATACAAATTGTGATTGAAATATATTGCTTAGTTATACTGGAAGCAAACATTTTTTTCTTATTCTAGTAAATAAATTATGATGTCATGGTTCTTATGTAACGTTATTATGTTGTCAAATTTTTTTCTTCAGGTAGGTTAGAATTATTTAGTGATGAAAATGAAACTTTTTGCCTTAGATTTAAAAACTGAGAGATTTAATCTACTCAAAATATTTTATATTAATCGTAAATTATATAATAAATATATTTGTCTTATTCAGTCTATGAAACTATAATTTTCAAATTATTTAGTAGAAGGCATACTTTTCATAGTATATCGCCATCAGTGGTCACAAATTTACTTAATTTTTATTTACTTTTTCATTTTTTTCCCTTTCTTTCTGAGGATAATATTGGCTTCCAACACCTTATTTGAGTCACAACTGTTAGATCCTACACACACTGCCAAGACACACATAGTTCTACACCATAGTCGATTGTGCTTCCTTTCCTCTCCACTCTCAATTTATCCAGAAGGGAAAGGACCCTTCTGGATGCTTCTGTTCGACAGTCAGCATTCAAGGATTAATTTTTAAGCTTGTCTTTATCTGTCCCTTGTTTGTTTTTTTTTCTTTCTGTATTCTACACATAAATGATACCATCCAATATTTATTTTTCTCCCTCTGACTTACTTCACTTCCCATTTTTCCTTATAGCTACATCCATATTGCTGCAAATGGCATGAGTTTATTTTTTTTTGTCACTAATATTCCATTGTGTATATATAACACATCTTCTTGATCCACTCACATGTTCCTGGATACTAAGTTTATTTCCATAGTTTGGTTATTGTAAATAGTGCTACAAGAATGTGGGATTACAAATTTCCTCTCAAATTAGTTTTTATGAATTTTGAGGGATAGTTGTCTAGGAGTGAAATTATTAGGTCACATAGCTGATCCCTTTTTAATCATTTGATACACTTCCATATCACATTCTATAGGGGCTGGACCAGTCTACATTGCATTCCTGCCAACAATGTAGGGTTCCTTTTTCTCCACATCCTCACCAATACTTACTGCTTTCTTTCTTTCTTACTCTTTCTTTCTTACTCTTTTCAATATAGGCTGGGTTATTTGTTTTCTTTTTGTTGAGTTGCACGAGTTAATTGTATATTTTTATATTAGGCACTTGTTAGATGTGTGGTGCATTTTTACATCTCATTTATCCCGTTTAAGACAATGTATATTTATACTATTATATATATGCATATACTTACATAGATACATGCAAGATATGTGTATATCTGCATGCATACACTCAATATAACTTAAAATGATTTAAAAAAATGAAACAAATTTCACTTAGCTAAAGACTATGTAACGATATCCTAGGGGATAAAAATCATATGTTTAATAAGTGGAGAGTAGAAAAGGTAATTGAAGAAAATACCTACATGCACATTGTATCTTACTGAAATATATTTCATTTTTTTCAGTTTTAAGTTATATCGAGAATATATATGTGTACATATATACATATACATATACATGTATATATGTAAGTATGTGCATATGTGCAATCATTTTAACAGTATAAATATACGTTGTCTAAAATGGGATAAATGAGATGCAAAAACAATTTTCCACTATCCACATGATATTGAGTATAATTCTCAAGATCATTTTTCTTACTAAGAAACATAAAAAAGCTGTGCACTGAATTGTGATAATCCAATGAAATAATATTATCTAAAAACTTAAAGAACTATTAAAACTTATCTCATATAACCACCTCATTTTTCAATAGTACTCTTTTTATTTCCTTTTAACCTAGAATATGATGTAATGAGAGGAGAGATGAGAGCATTTATGATGGAAACTTCAAGAGCACAGTTATTGAATGGATTTAAGGGAACATAAAAGAGAGGGTATTCAAGATTATAAAAGGCCACTTTTTAATTTAATTTAAAATTTTCTCAGAAATTAAGATGCAGTAAAGGGTAATTTATTTCCTCAAAGTCTCAAAATAAGTCTTTTAATTAATAGACTGTAAATGCTAGAATGTAAGTGCTAGAATAAATGTAGCAATTGCCTAGCCATATAACCTCATAATTTAAATAAGAATATTGAGGTAAAATAGTAAGATGATTTGTACTTGTTTTTTGTTCTAAATTGTGAGAGTCTGGAGACTGAGAAAAACTATCAGAAAGGGAGGTATTAATGAAATATGACTTGGATTAGTGAGACCTTAGACCCCCATCAGTGAGAGAGCCAGAATACCTAGAGATCTCAGGACTATCTGTGGATCCCATCAGCCCCCACCAAAACCAGCCGAAGTCTCATAACTTCTACAAGATCCCACCAGTGCCTATGCAGAACAGTGAAGTCAAGATCCATGCTGGGGAGGGTGCCAGAGCAGCCAGAGACCTCGAGAGAACCACCCAGCCCCAACCAGGCCAGCAGAAGCCTTGCAACCTTCTGCCTGCCCAGACTGGCAGAAGACTCTTAATTTTCTACAGAATGTTTGACAGTGCCTGCCCAGACCTACAAAGGCCTTGTGACTTCCCATGAGATACCCACCAGCAAACACATAGACTGGTGGGACCCTGGACCCATATCAGAGAGTGAACCATAGTGTCCAGAAGCCTCAGGAACTGACCTCCAGTGAGACCCTGCCAGCAGTTTGCCCAGATGGATGGTAGATAGATAGATAGATGCCCAGATAGATAGATGAGAACTCTGATGGGGAGAGGAGCCATGCCTAAAGGAAAAACACATATTCAGCAGCATTCCAAACCTATTAATGGGCAGAAGGACAAACCCACCAAATGGGAACAAGTGTCACGGGCAAACAGCACAATACAGAGAGATAACAAATTCCCAGAACTCCAAGTCACACATAGAAGCTATGTTCTCCTTATCAGATATACAGTTTAGAATTACAATTAAAAAATTGAAAGAAATGGAAGAAAACTCAGAAAAATAAATCAATGTCCTTAGAAATGCAATGCAATGAAGACAGAAAATAAAGTTCTAAATAAGATAAAAATGGAGTTTCAGAATTTCATTTTCTTTTATTTTTTAAAAATATTTTATTTACTTATGCATACAAGCTGGGTATAGGCCAGAGGTGTAGGGGCGTGAGAGGATTCACCAGAGACAGAGTAGGGTACAGAACAGGCAGATCGACTGAAATACACTGCTGAGGGGAACAGCGGGCAAGACAGGAAAGGTCTGCTGCACCATGTGGGAAGCTCCCTGGCCGGGTCTCAAACTCATGCTGCAGTGGCTCTGGATAGCTTCATAGTGCTGTGACTTAACCCGTTGTGCCACCAGGGAGGCCCAGTTTCAGGATTTCAAAAGAGCACTACAGGAGATGAAAAACTCAGCAGAAAGTCATGGAAGTAGAGTAGATCCAGTGGAACAATGAGTCAGTGTAATTGCAGATGCAGATACACAAAGAACCAGGGTAAAGAAGGAAAGAGAGAAATGAAATTTAAAAAAATGAAGAAACACTCTGAGACCTATCTGACTCCATGAGAAAAGGCAACATATAGGAATAATAGTAATATCAAAGGGTGAAGAGAGAGATAAAGCGACAGAAAATATATTAAAAGAAATAATGGAGAAAAACTTCCTGAACTGAGAGAGGGTAATAGAGTTATAAACAGAGGAAGCTGAATAAAAGGCATACCTACATAAAATGATATTGTCTGCAAGAGATATGATACTGAATTTCCTGCTGAGTGGGAAAAAAGTATTTGCACACCATGCATCTGACAAAGGACTGATATGAAAGGTATACAAACAACTCATAAAATTCTACAAAATAAGACAAATGATCCAATTCAAAACGGACAAAAGAAATAAACAACACCTCTCGAAAGAAGACATTAAAATACCCAGCAGGCACATGAAAAAAAGTTTACAATTTCTTATTATTAGAGAAATGCAAATTAAAACCACAGTGAGATACTGTCTCACACTTGTAGAAATGGCCCATCCTGAAAATACCAGAAACAATAAATGCTGGTGAGGATGTGGAGAAAAGGAAACCATGTTACACTACTGGTGGGGAAGCAAACTGGTCAGCCTTGATGGAAAGTAGGATGAAGGTGCTGTAAATATGAAAATTGGATCTGTCATTCAACCCAGCAATTCCATTCTTAGGTATCTATCCAAAAAAAAATTAAAAACATTAGTTGAAAAGGAAATGTGCAGAGTTTATTGCAACTCTATTTGGGACCAACCTAAGTGCCCCAGAACAGATGAGTGGATCAAGAAGTTGTGGTATATATACACAATGGAATACTTCTCAGTGATCAAAAAAGACAAACTCGGCATTTTTGGCAATATGGTTGAACTTTAAAAGGATAATGCTAGGTGAAGTAAGTTAAAAGGAGAAAGATAAATACTGGATAGTGTTGCTAATATATGGAATATAAAGTAACTTAATATATAATAAAAATTATCAACCTTTGATAGTTGATGAAGAACTGAAAAACCAAGAGGGGAATGGTGGGGTAGTTAAAAGAACAAAGATAGAAGGAAGCACATTGGTCTATAATGGTAGAATATAGGTGGTGGGTGCAATATGGTCATAATACCTGATGGGGATATCCCAATATTACCTCAGTTGAAAATTAATAAAAATATTAAAATGAAAATAATCAATGGATGAGATTTAAAAATTCCCGAGTGGAGGGATTCCAAAATTTTTTGACTTAAAGAAGACCATCTACTAGACTATGAAATAGGAAATGAAAAGGTAAGTATGGATGAAGCAATCAGTGTATTTGTTGGATTGGGGCTACAATCTAAGAGGCTGTTTTTACTTTTCTTTTTTTAAGGACAATTAGAAATAAAATTATTTTTTGAGAATAATTCAGGTAGGTACAGAGTTATAAGTTTGGAAAGAGTGGAGACCTTCGAAAATATAAGGAAGTCTGGAAAAAATATTGGCATAGGAAAATAACTCCCTTAGTACTTTTCATGCTTTCATCTTCTTATTCCCTAAATTTGTACATAAAATTGATTGAAACATGAGGGTACAGTTAATATTTTACATGAACTGCTTTATTTCTAAAATGACATGCGGTACTATTAAAAATCTTGCAAATAAGGATGGTACTGCTTATTATTCTTAAATAAATATATCACGGTTAAAGTTAAAACAGAAGTAATATGTTTTCTTTTTTCTCCAAAATATTTGATGAGATACTCTTGGAAGAAAGAGAGTTTCATTTTTCATGTCCTTGTCCTTCTCCTTTGCCTTCAATTCTAATTTTATCTAATGACCTTACATTGCTTTTTGGGAAAAATTATTTTGTCACTATAAAGCCTATAAGTAAGTATAAGTTTAAGCTATAAAATATATTTCCTAAAAAAAAACTTTAAAAATAAACCAGTACTTTAAAAAATATTAACTATTAAAAATACAATTTTACTTGAAGAAATTGTAACCGGGCTGAGTCCAAAGTCTGGTGGAGGTCATGCCCTCTGGAGGGGGTTTGCTGATGAGAATGAACAGCCCCAGGGAAAATGCTAAGTTTGCAGTTTGCGGTGGAGAGTCTGATGAGAAAGAAAAGGGAGTGAAGGAGAAGGGGAAGTAGAGTTGTCATGATGTAGGAATAGAGGAATCACCAGCAGAAAATGTAGCCGCCAAGATTGAGAGTTTGGAAATCAGACGCCAGAAGTTTTTGAGCCGCCGGGATACAGAGTTTCGGACTGAGCGTTTTTGGAATCTTGAGTGACTTTGGGACCAGCGACTTTGTAAGCTTTGCAAGTAGCCGAGCAATGGAAACTGCTCCCAGTTTTGTCTTTACTGTAGCCGAAGGAAGAAGGCAGAGGCCCGAAGTGGGCGCCTTCCTAAAATGCGTGAGTGCAGTCTGAAGGGCCGTCTGGCCACTGTAGCTTCTGCTTGCAGTGTTATTGGCCTGTTGCTGTGCTGGGGCACCATGGCAGTTTCAGAAGCATCTCCAGTTGTGTTCTGTGTCATCCTCGTGAGTTGGAACCTGGCCTAAGGTCTGGCTGTTGCGCGTCTGCAGAAGAAGGAAGACGCCATTTTGGAATCGTGGACTGTTGTTTGGAAGAGGAGCTCCACCTCAGCAGTGGCGGGAAGATGCCACCTTTGTTACTTTTCTTGGACTTAAAGGACTGGGCATTGCTTTAAGTGGCCATATGTTGACTTCAGTAATTCTTTGCTTTTCCCTATTTGTTAAATAAATCCCATTGTTGTAGTTCCCTAAACCTGAGTAATCTTACAAATGTGCGTGCGGGTGCAGAACCAATATAGTAACTGGTAAGCACTTGGGGCACTGCCTTTGGCAATTTTGAAACCCCTTTTGCCCGGTATCAAAATGACCTAGTGATAATCAAAGTTTTATTAAAATATGTCCTCTAGAAATGGTATAAATTACTGTCAACACATTTCACTTTCTCAATACTATCAGAAGTGCTATATTTGGAATAATGAGCATTTTTCATAAGAATTGAATTTTAAATACCTATGACCTTGGTATTAACAGAGACCAAAGAGTTCTTGCTGTCTGACAAAATTTGAAGGTGGAAACCAGTACCATATACATTTCAGTTTGTCAGTAATGCTAGAGTAATATTATTTCATACAATTATTTTATCAAAAGTATGTGTAATGATTGTAAGAGACCAAAAATAATTAAGTTTTTTAATGATAGTCTTCTGTGAAATACATACTTAGTTTATCATTTGAGAATATGTTTACATTGGTTTACTTCAACCAGGGACCTATGTGAATCTATGAAGCTTTTCTGTGTATAAACCATTATTACAGAATAAGAACCTACATGTTTTATTTTAATTTCAATTCCAGTCTCATATAAATGCAACTCAACAGTTCTTTATTTTTCCAAAAATACATATTAACTTAAAATATCTACATCAAATTTTTAATTTTGCATCTGAAAAATTCTTTCACATAAAAAGTCTGTTTTTTACAGTTGTTGAAGTCAACATTTTTTTTCTCTTTCTGACTATAGTAAAATATATTAAAATGCAACCACATCATACTACCTATGATGTTCCTATTTCATCCAAGCCAGCACTATCTTTTGCCTGGATTGTTATTATAACTTCTCATCTGGCTAGTATTTAGTTTTTTTGTTTGTTTGTTTTTTGTTTTTTTGGTCACTGTCTTTGCCCACCCCTTAACAACAGAATGATCTTATTAAAATAAAGGATGATCAGTGTCTCTCAGTGATTTTATGCTTCACTCTTATAAAAGTCAAAATTCTCTTAGTGGCTGGTGATCACTCAGTCTAAACACAACAGCAGCTGGTCCATCCTTCATGCTTTTCTTTAGAACCACATCAGTCCTTTTACACAGGACTTTGTATTTGCTATTCCATCAGGTCAGAACACTTTCAACATGAATTTTCCATATTTTGATAGTTTTATCCTTTCCTTCCCTTGGAGCTGACTCCTACCTCCTTTACAACCATGTCATTTCTGCTGTATTTCAGGAAATGAACTTGACCCTACCTCATGCCACTCTTATCCGCTCCCATTTTCTTCTTTATTTTCCCCCATACTATTTGCCATCAGCTGGCATGATAAATACCCTAAGTAACTTGTTTAATTCCCTGCTGATATGTCAACTCCAAAAAATGGAGGAAGTTGTTTTTTTTTCCTATTTTGATACTTAGATCAGTTTCTGGATTAATAAATAATATTCAATTTATCAATTAATTGTAGTCAGTATTAACATCTAATTATTCCTTACTCCAAGTCACACCTCAATCTGAGGTGGCCAAGAGAAATTCTTGGCACTCATCTAATACTGTTTTCATTTAATAACTTACCAAAATAACTCACTCTGCCCAACTAGTCCAGATGTTGTCTTCATATTTTAAATTCCATGATCTGTTTTGATTCTTGTTTCTTGCTATTTGATTTGAAAAGATTGATTACTTATACCCAGACTTCTAACATCCACAGCAAAGAGTTTTCAGTATTTTTTCTTACTATCATTATTCCTAGTTCAGAATTTAAGTCCAATGTCATGAGCTATATGCCAAAAATGTATCAAATTCCATTCCTTCATATTTTTAAATCATAGGAATGCTGAAAGAGCCCATGCTCACACCAAAAATACCTGGTTGTCCTTTTTATCCTGAAAAAAAATTTTTTTTCTTTGTTATTTTGTATTTTGCTCTGCCTGTCTTTATGCCATCATATGCCCCTTTCAGCTATGATGTGACAATGTGAGGACTTTATAAAGCCTTCTGTTTTTGTGGTAAGAAAGAAATTTCAGTATTGGATCTGAACAGAGAAAAGCTAGCTCACAATATGAATACCAGAGTCTCTGCTAATTCTGTATCAGCAATATCAAATATCAACTATTCTTGTTGGCTCAAATAAAACATGCTTTTACTCTTTCTTGCCCCTAATATTGCATAAATGTATGAGAGATTAGAGATTGGACCTAATCAACTTACTCAGGAAACTATTTCCTGCTAGTTATTTAATGCACTTCATTTATTTCTATTTACTCTACAATGGATGTGGATAAGGAGGTTAGCCTTTATGTCAAACAAATTAGTTGATTTTAGCAGATCGATAGCTTGTGTCTGAACTTTTGGTACTCTGACATATTTGCCAAGTGATATAGTTGTCATGGTTTTATCTTTTTCCTTTCTTCTCTCTTTCATTTTAAAATTATTTTTGCCTTTCATTTTCTTTCCAGTTTTTGTATCTAATTTAGTTGACTCCTATGATTTACCATTAGTGCTGAATCACCAACATTCTCCAGATTTTGTGGATTTCAAGTCCTCTCTACATGCACATAAAACAGACCTCTCATTACATGACCAAAACAGAACATAATAGATGAGATAAGTATGAAACTACTTTTAGGTTCTGTGAATTGATTACTGTTTGTTAAAGATTGCTGACGACTTCCCTCTCAATGTCAGACAGTTGCCCTCTGCTAAGGTGTGCCAAATCACATGCCATGTTCAAGATTAAACAGCTAATTTGCGGTAAAACTCATGGCTTTTAGAATAATTTCACAAGCATCAATTTATTTGACTTATACAACCCATGTGAAGAAGACAGAAAGCTGAACTCCTTTAGAAGATGAAAAAAGTAAGTTCAGGGAAATTAAGTTGTTCCCTAGGTGACACAAGCACTAATGTAACAGAACCAGGCAGAGAGCTGAGGTTTGGGGACACCAAGAGCAATGCTCTCTGTTCAGCTGGCACTTTATTTTTGATGATGCTTGTACTGTGTTTGACACCTCCAACACTAGACTTTTTATTATATTTGAAAGTTCTGTTAGTGAATGTCTCTGGAAAGCAGTAGAAATATAGGTGTAAAAGTGATTAATCATTTTGAAAAGTGCTATAGCATAAAAAGGATTTTTAAAAAGGCCTAACTTTAGATATTTTCTCCACCTTTTAAATATCTCAGAAATACAATGTCATTGCTACTTAACCTTGAGGATACACTGTTACATTCCCCTACCCCCTCATTTCATACTTTATCTGTATTGCCTCTCCAAGTATACTGCAATCTTCTAGAGGATGTGATTATATTTCTCATTTGCATATATTAGTACTGGTTTGTAACTTATGTGTACTGTGATGATTAGTACTTGATAATAAAATGTATTTTTTATTTTAAGTTTCTCTTATAGCATGCACATCCATAAACATTGTTTATTTGTAATATAATTTCCTGGGAGGGTATGTATACTGGGGGGGAGTGAGGTAGAGAAAATTATTCAGTAAAAATTTTAAAGTGAAAATAGTACATGCAAATAAAATCTCTTTATTATTAAAATATAAAAAAAAGGAAACACTTGAAAATTTAGTACTATTTTTCTGTGAGGTAATTATTTTCAATAAGCAGTAATATGAAGCCATTTAAGTACAATAAAAATGAATATAATTTTATTATCTAAATACAATATATTTTTGTTTTGGAAATAAATGTAAGACTATTGGAAGAATTGTCAGGTTCCTCTGTTTTTTAAGTCTGGTTCTGATTTCGGTCCTAAAATTGTTTAAAAGATTACATACCAGGTTTTTCCCTTGTGGCCTAGGGGTTAAGCCTCAGCTCTATCACCACTAAGGCCTGATTCCTGGCCAAGGAGTTAACACACACACGGCACAGCAGACCTCTCCTGTATCTCCCACTGCTCACCTTAGCAGCATATTTCAGGAAATCTGCCTGTTCTGCTCCTTTCTCTCTCTCTGGTGAATCCTCTCAAACTCCCACACCTCTAGCCCACACCCCAGTTCTTATACACAATAAATAAATAAATGAATAAATAAATCTAAGAAAAGATTATATACAATACTGTCTTCAAATTTGGTATATTTTGGCATTGTTTATATAATTAAATAATTAAATTTACCGTATGACCAAACCATTACACTACTAAGTATATGCTCAAGAGATTTGAAAAATCATATCAACACAAAAACTTGTACAAAATATTTATAGCAATGTTATTTATAATGGTTAAAAGGTAAAAACAAACCAAATGTCCATAAACTAATGGTTAAACAAACTGTGGTATAGTCACAAAATGAAACATTATTCAACCACGAAATAAGAAAGAAGTACTGATATATAACACAAATAAAACTGACAATTCATCATGGAAAAGAAGATGTTACAAAAGACTCCATATTGTATGGTTCTATTTATATTAAATGCTAAGAATAGACTAATCTATTAATATAAAGTGTAGATTAGGCGATGTTGGAGAATGACTACTTAATGCGCATGAGGTTTTCTTTTGGAGTAATGAATTTTTTCTGAAATTACATCGTGTACATGAATGCACAAGTCTATGAATACACTAAAAAACTGAGTTGTGCAATTTAGTAGTATATATATATAATTATATTAAAGATGGCATTTTTATTTGTTTAAAACAAAAGGCAAAATGATTATTTCTTATTACTTAAAATATAAATGTTGACTACTGCATATTAAATATTAATGCTTATCTCCTATAAAGTGCAACGATCCTATGAGAAAATGAAATGCTTTAGGAAAATCTTCACAGAATCTAATAACAGTGGCCATTTTTCATTAAATACCTGAAATAAGTAAACTCCATTTTATTGAATTAAAAATATAAATTTAAGTTCTAGAATAAAGTAACAAATTTTTAAAATTTGATGCAATTGTATCATGGAAAGATTCATCTTACTTTCATTTAAATACAGTATTACTGTGTGAAATATACTTTTTCCTCTTGAAAGAAAATTCTAATTAGTAGATGTTCTTATTGCTGAAATAATTTGATATTCTACTTTTTCCCCCCGTCTTACAAGAGGAGTTATCCTTGTATATATTAGAACATTGTGTTAATGGCTCCAGGGGGGGTGAAAATGATTTGGTCATTTTCTTCCTGGAAAACATCCAAATGAAAATTGCTTGCTCTCTTGGCATTATCAGTAAAAATTAAGTCATGCTTCCAGGTGTCTCCATCCTGTTCACCAGAATCTGGTCCTGATCCAAAACAATCCCAGGAAAGTGAAGTTCACGGTGCTGGACCTAGAGCTATTGCTCCAGTTCGAAGTCTTTGCCAAGGACCCAAAACTATGAGGACCTTTATTCTTCTTTGTTTTCAAAATTTGCAAAAATGTACACATTATCGTAGAGGCATACATATTGGAAACACATGATCCTAGGGACATTATTTGGTGTTCTTTTATCTCAATTTCAGGACTTTTACTAAAATAACATGCATCTACCATCAATGATTTTTTTAGGAATTCAGTTTGATAATGTACACAAACTTTTAGCATAATAACTTAAGTAGTTGTAATAGTGATAATACAACTACTTAAATTCGATTCTCTGTTCTATCCCAATGCATTTGATCTACAACTAAGCCTACTAACTTCATATAAATTGGCATTACTTAGATGTTTATAGTGGAATTCTTAGCAAACTTGGTCAACATTTTCTCTTTAAATATTTGTAGCGAAGGCTGGTTTTCCCCACTACTCAGCAAGAGAAAGAACAATGGCAAGTCATGATTACAGGCCATTAAGGTTTTTGTCAGTATTCAGACAATAGCACTTGGAACTCTGCCATGCCCACTCAACACCCTGTCCCCCTATTAACTATTTCATACCTCCCTGCACAACTGATTTACTTTTAGTAACAACTCCATCTTGTCTGTAGAAAAGGGCAAATTGCTAAATTCTAAAATCCCATCAACTGGGAATATTTACTACTGCAGTGGTTGGCATGCTATTTGATGATGTTCTATATTGCCTATAGAGATATCTTGATCCATTACAAAGACAAATAAACAAACTTCCTTAGTCTCCTGAAATAACTTCCAGAAGAAATTCTTCCTATCCTAAAAAGTAGATTAAGAAAGTCGCCCTATGGAGAGACAACATTGGAATTAAACTGAGACCACATGATGCAAAGCAGAAGAAATGAATGAAATCGAAGTCCTTGTAACATGTTTGCACTACTGAATTAAGTTATTCATGAAGCCTACTTGTCCATCAACTTTACATTATTTGAACTAAGAAATACCCTTTATTGTATGACCCAGATTGAATTATATTTTGTTTTGTTTCGTGCAACAGAAAATACACTGAAATATCAGAGTTAGCTGTATATGTTATTAGTCTTGTTTCTGATACTATTGCTTAGAAAAATATAATTAGAAAATTTATTCATTTATATTGGTTATTATAATAATTAAAACAAAATAGAACATTTTACATTCTAAACTAGGGAACAAAGAAAAGTTAAAGCTTGGGACATTTAAGGAAAAAATAAAGTCTCATTTTGTTTTATAAAATAAGTGAATAATTCAAGAATGATAAAATTTGATAATTTTTAGTAAAATCTTACATATTTTGTCATAAAATATTATATGTATACCACCTTTAATTAAATGTATGTAATCATAAGTAAATGTAAACATTTCCTATTATGTTTCTCATTTTGATCAGAAAATATAGTGATGAGTAATGGGGCCTCCCTGGTGGCCTAAGGGTTAAGTCTCAGCACTATCATTGCTGAGGTCTGAATTTGACCCTGGCCTGGGAGTTAACCTACATATGGCACAGCAAACCTCTCCTGTCTTTCCTCATGCTCCCCTTAGTAGTGTATTCCAGTAAATCTGCCTGTTCTGCTCCCTACTGTGTCTCTGATGAATACTCTGACCCCCACACTTGTGGCCTGAACCCCAGGTCTTCTATGCAAAAATAAATAAATAAAATTTACAAAAAGTACAGTAATGATTATTTGAATGTAGTCTATAATTGTTGCTGCAGAAACTGAAAATAATTAACCATCTGATTGTATATTAATACAGTACAAATTGATTTTCATTTAAAATAAACTCAGAGTGTACCAAGGATTTTAAATATAATGTTATATACATATAATTATATTTACCTTATTCATCATTTTTGAAGTAGGATAAAAATGTTGATTTATTTAACTATTGTAAATTGCAAATATCCTTTTGAATTAATGTTTTTTTTTTGTGTCCTTTGGGTAACTTCGTAGGAACAGAATTGCTGGGTCATATGGTAAATCTATTTTTAGCAATCTGAAGGCTCTCTGCATGGCTTTCCATAGGGGTAGGACCAGTTTGCATTCCCACCAGCAGTATAAGAGGGTTCCCATTTCTCCACATTCTCACCAGCATTTGTTGTTATTTTTTTTTAATGTGGGCCATTCTTAGTGGTGTGAGGTGATACCTCATTGTGTTTTTAATTTGTATTTTCCTGGGGGGCCTCTCCAGTGGTGCAGTGGTTAGACACTGCACTGTGGAGCTATCAGCAGTGGCAATGTGAGTTCAATGCCCAGCCTGGGAGATACCCACATGGCACGGCAGACCTCTCTTGCCTCGCCCGCTGCTTCCCTCAGCAGTGTGTTTCTGTTGATCTGCCTGTTCTGCTCCCCACTCTGTCTGTGCTGAACCCTCTCGCCACCCCACGCCTCTGGTCTGTACCCTAGTTTGTATGCATAAATAAATAATCTTTAAAAATAAATTTGCATTTCCCTGATTATAAGTGATGTTGAGAATTTTTTATCCAGATCTTCAATGCACATATTATGAGTATTTGAAATTCTGATATAAAACACTCTATGATATAGAAATAGGTTTGATGTTGTAAGCATTGGATAATTTGCTATTATTCCACAGGTCCCTATGTTTTTTATGTTTTTCCTGTGTGTTGTTAAGATTGAATAAAGTCTTTTGATCTGACCTTGGACTCAAGGTTTATAGCCTTCTTCATCTACACTCTAAAATTAGGTTTAGCATATTGTCTTTATTTCATAATTTTAGTTTTCATTTTTTTTAAGTTTCATTTTCTAGCACTTTTTCTATGCCTTTTTTCCATTTGTTTCAAGCCAATTTAAACTTGCTGGTTGAATCATTTCTATGATGATTGCTTTAAAATTGGTATCAGGTTGCAATATGTGATTCATCTAATTGTTAGTGTTAGATGATTGTCTTTTATCTTCCAAACTGTGATCATTATAGTTTTTGGCATGACACAGTTTTTAGTGTCCTATCTTTTTCTTTTTACACTATGAATTGTTGATTCCTATTTAAATTTTCTTTTCTTTTGAGCAGGCATTCACTTTATGTAGACTCGGCACACAGGTCCTGACCTAGTTTTAAAGACTGGCTGTCTGATTCCATTGACAATTCTATTTTTTAACCCCATGTGGTACTATTTAGGTCTGAATGCTTCTGTCAGTGAGGTTTCCATTGGTCCCTGCAGGTAATGCTTTAAGTGACAAAAGAAGTTATCCATGCTGAGCCCCTCAGTGCCAAAAGCATCCCTTATCTGGTTTCTCATAGAATTTCCAGGTCAACATATGTTATGTAAGAATATTCCAGACTTTGGTGGAAGTGGGCTTGATGGGGAGCACCTCTCATCTGGCTGCTTATTGGAGCAGGGTCACCAGGGAAACTTCTTCCTCATAGTGTGGTTTCTGGATGAAAAATTATAGTCTTAGACCCTGGGGAGCAAAATGGCTTTTTGAATCAGGGACATTTTGTAGCATGTCCCTATCGATGTTCCTGAAAAATTGGTATTTCTAGTTAGGGGAGAGAAGTGAGACCAGGGAAGGTCATCTCTGCTGGCTGTTTTTTTGTCGCAGGGTTTTGGGTTTCCTGTTTATTACATTTGCCCATCTTGTCTACTGTTGGTGGGGCTCCTTTTCAATCCAGCAATGCTCTCAGCATACCTGGTATGTCTTCTTTTATTAGATTGGGGGGGTCAAAAATGTGGAATCGGAATGTCCTTCCTCTGATAGGTATGGGGACATAAAGGGCCCTGCCTCTGTGCTGTTCCTCCTGTTCGGGAGTTCCTAACCAGTCCTTCTCCCTCTTTTTAACCTTCAGAGTTCTCATTTGGTTGTACTTTTCCCAGGGCTATAATTGTATTTGCAGGTAGACAGAAACTTCACCATTTGTTTATACTGGAGATGTCTAATTCTGGATTATAGGTATTTTTGCAATGGACATTGTGTGCTAACATACATCTACAGAGTTATGAGTCTATACCTCTAAATCATATGCAGTGTTATAAACCAATGCTACCACCATAAACAATAAAAAAAATAAATAGGAACATAGCTGTATTCCTTATCCCTTCAGTAATATGTCATTCTCTAGAAAAGAAAATAAGTTAGCATTGAGATAAAAGTTGACAAAACCAAGTTGAATAGTTGAAGAGGTAAAAAATAGTGCATATTGGATTATGAAGCAATGTGCAAACTGTAACTGGTTTCTGAATGGTAAGTTCTGTAAGTTTACTTTTTTCAATTCATTTTTAGCTAAGGTAATTTTGGGGTACCCCCATTGGGCATTACCACCAGTGCACCCACCACCAACTTATCCAGAGTCCACCACTGTAGGTCACTGTGCCTCCTTCCCTCTTTATCCTTACCTTTTCCCATCCCCTACCCCACCTTGGGACGTCAGTTCTGTAATCAGGTATTAAGGGTTAGTTTTTAAGCTCTGTAAGATTTCAGGAAGAGAAAAATATCTAGTGATCTAAAGTGGGTGGGAAAATTTTATTGAAGGCATTTCCACATTTCTTTGGTAAGAATTTAGAACAGAGAAGAGCTTCAAGAATTTTAGAGTAAAAAAATCATATTGATATATCTGTAATATGTGGTGGTTTGGAGCAAGAGCTCTGGAGTCAGAATATCTGGGTTAGAACATTCTTTTCCCAGTAACTGGGTGAAATTAAGAAAATTACCAAACTGTATGTACTGTCATTTACACATGTGAAAATTAGCTAGTAATAACATCTACCTCAATGGAGTGTTGGTAAGATTAAATAAATCAATTAATGCACACTTCTTTATGCAAGGTTTATATAAGCACTTAACATGATTTTCTATTACTAGATGTGTTCTGTAGGAGCTCTTGTCTCTTAGCAATCAGATCCTGTTTTTCAGTTTTGGTAAAATTTTTTACCATAAACTAAAAAGTTATCCTAGATATGACATATGGGTACATGGATGAATGGCTAGATAGAGAAACAAAGATTTCTTGAGCTTTTATTATGAAAAGTGCTAGGGACTACTATGCTGACTTAGTTATGTCTATAGAATATCAAATTATCTCAGGAAATCAAATTATATGTCAACCACCTGTTTTTGTCAGATTGCTGATTTGCTAGACCAAGTGAATTTTTTACAAGATTTTTAAATGAATATGCTAAGATTTAAATTGATGCAATACTTAATGCAAACTATATGTCACTCCTGTCATTAATGAGGCATTTGTCCACATTTGCCAAATTAAATAAGTATATAGAAGAGACACCATGGCATCTGTCATAACAGGTAGTGAATTATTTCAGATAATTTTCAAGTAATTTTAATTTTCATTCTTCAGTCCTATAGTTTTCCCCATATAAAGAATCAATTTGCCAATTAATGCTTTAATTATTGCTTGCTAAAATTTATCAAATTTTGGATTTCACATGATTATTTATAAGGATATTATATGTGCCTATGTGAAATGTTGCTAAGCTGCCGGATAGCATTTATGAACCCTGAACCTTGATTCTGCATTATTTACTGGCTAGTTGACTATGGGACTGATTTTTATATAAGACTCACTCCCCACTTAAAATGTATAATTTAGGGCCTCCCTGGTGGCACAACAGGTTGTTTGATCCCTAGTCACAAGGCGTAGCAGACCAGTCCTGCCTCGCTCACTGCTCCCCTCAGAAGTGTACTTCAGTAGATCTGCCTGTTCTGTTCCCCACTCTGTCTCTGGTGAACCCTCTCACCACCCCTACACCTCTGGCCTACAGCCCAGCTTGTATGCATAAATAAATAAATCTTTAAAAAAATGTATAATTTATAATGTCTAAAAAAATATATAATGTATAAAAATGTATAAAAATGTATAATGTATAAAAAATGTATAAAAAATGTATAATGTATTAAAAAATGTATAATTTAATTTTAGTTGCCATAATTTTGGCCTCTCAATACTATTTTAAATTATGTCTAATTTATATATATATAAATATATATATTATAAAAATATATATATAAATATATATATTATAAATATATATATATAATATAATATATAATATAATATAATATAATATATTATATTATAATATAATAATATATTATAATATATTATATATATATATATATATATATATAATTGATGTGTTCCAATTGTACTGGGAACTCTTCTGACTTATTACTTACAATGACTCACTTAACCTCACAAGCCTCATGAAGACTTACTTATTTTATAAATGATGAAACTGAAGCATACAGAATTTTAGGAGCTTGTCTCTGATCACATAATTAGTGGTACCTGTAGTCAATTTAGTAATTTTGCTAATCCCTATGTGCTTCAGTAATATGCATTTAGAGTGATAAACCAAATGCCTCATTTCACAAGGCAAAATTTGTAGAATTTAATAATTATAAGAAATCCATAACAAAATAATTATTTTTCTTTCCTAAAAATGACTACTTTACAAGGTACACATGATAAATGCCAATGCAGTATCTTAAATTTTGAGTTTTATTTAATTTGCAAATTTAAAAAAATATTCTTACTAAAGTCTTCTCTGTAAATCTATTTTTTTATTTTCTTACATCTTTGTTAATTTTTCTAAATTATTTGATTTCTTCTCTCAGATGTAGTCCCCTTAGTTCTCCCACAGCACCAGCGATCCATAACAAGGTCCCTTGTGCTCTCCCCTCCCCTGTTTTGTCTCCTGTCCACACCTTCCGCTTTGTGTGCTTGGGATCTGTTTTCACCTTGCAAGTTTTGTCTTTTTCCTGATACTTTGTTTGGGTTCTCTGTATTCTACATATAAGTGACACCATTCAATAGTTATCTTTTTTCCTTCTGACTTATTTCACTTAGCATAATCCTTTCTATCTCCATTCATGTTGCTGCAAATGGTATGAGTTTATTTTATTTGTTTGTTTATTTATTTATTGATCACTGAGTAGTATTCCATTGTGTATAGATGTCACATATTCATTAATATATTTTGGGACATTGGGTTTTTTACATTTCTTGACTACTATAAATAGTGCTGCAATAAACACAGGAGTGCAGGTTTCCTTTCAAATCAGTGTTTTTGTGCTGTTTGGGTAGATAATTGGAGTGGAATCGCTGGATCATTGGTAGATCCATTTTTAGTGTTTTGAAGAAACTCCTCTGTACAGATTTTCAATATTTTGGCTGTATAGGAAAACTCTGTTCATATTCTATCTACCACAGCTTTCAGTAGATAAGCTATTGTATTTTATGTTATGGAATAATTCATGACGTTTAATTTTTAATTTTCCTAATGGAGACTAAGAAAATGCTGAGAATGAAGTGTGTGACTAGTTGACTGCAATATCCAAGAAAACAAACCATTCTGAAACAATTTTAGTTTGGTAATGGGAGGAAAAGAAGGTAATTATTTTCAATTCAGTTGCTTTACTCATTTGAAAAAATATACAGTGCATCATTTTATTTTATTTACTCTTACTGTCACAATGCTGCTCATTCATTTCAATAATAATGAAATATTGTCTCTAAATGAATAACTTATATACCACATTGATTTGTTAAATATGGATAAAATAGGGACAGGATCCCTCCCCCTCCCCTTCCCCTGCAGAATGTTTATAGTTGTCTGTTGTTTTTTAATTTTTATTATTACTTTTCCCCTGATCCCTTATATATTGGTTCCCCTATATTCCTCCTATAAGTGAAACCATCGAATATATATTTTTTTTCTTCTGGCTCATTGCACTGAGCATAATTCCTTCCAGCTCCATCCATTTTGCTGCAAATGGCATGAGTTTATCTTTTTGATCATTGAGTACTATTCCATTGTTTATATATACCACATTTCTTGAGCCAGTCATATATTTTTGGGCATTTAGGTTGTTTCCATATCTTACCTATAGTAAATAGTGCTGCACTAAACATAAAAGTGCAGGTATCCTTTTGATTTAATATTTTTGTGTTCTTTGGGTAGATTCCTAGGAGTAGAATTGCAGGGTCATTATTTTTTGATTGACATAACATTGGTTTACAATACTGATTATGATTCAGGGCCCACCCTGGTGGCATAAGTGTTAAGTCTCAGTGCTATCACCACTAGGCCTGAGTTCGATTCCTGGCTAGGGAGCTAACCCACATATGTCATAGCAGACCTCTTCTGTCTTGCCCCCTGCTCCCCTGAGCAGTGTATTCCAGTAAATCTGCCTGTTCTGCTCCCCACTCTGTCTCTTATGAATCCTCTCACCCCCACACTTCTGGCCTGTACCCCAGGTCTTCTATGCAAAAGTAAAAAAGAAAAATAAAAAGAGGGAAATATTTATTAAAAACAATAAATTTACAATACTGTATGCAATTCAGAGATACAGGATCACACTTCTTCAGGTGTTGTAACACCACACCCACCCCTAAGGCACCTGTAGTTCTTTATCATAGTCCTTGGGCCTATTTACCCCTTTATTCTCCATCCTCACTGCTCCCCTCTGGTAGCTTCTATTTTATGGTCAATTTTCTCGGTCCAGTTGGTTTACTCTTGCATGAAACTTTGAGTTAAATCACCTGATATTTTTCTTTCTTTGTGTGATTTATTTCACTTAACATAACCCATTCCAATTCTATCCATATTGTTACAATGGCAAAACTTCATCATTTTTTTTTTTAACAGCTTAGTGTTCAGTTGTGTGTTTTACCAGGTCTTCTTAATCTACTCATCTGTCATTGGGCACTTAAGTTCCTAGGTTGTTGCCATAATGTAACTATTATAAATATTGTTTTGAAACAATATTTGAAAATAGGCATACATATATCTCTTTGAAATAGTTTTTTTTTTGCATTGTTTGAGTAAACAACTTGTGAGATTACATGTCAGATTTAGTTTTAGCATTTGAGGAACCTCCATAGTGCTTTCATAGGAGTTGGACTAATAAACATTTCCCCCCAAAGCTATGAACGTTCCTTTTTCACCACATCCTAGACAAAAATGTTGTTTCTGTTTTTTTTTTTTTTTTTTTGGAATATGGATTATTGTGATAGGAGTGAAAAGGTTTTGATTTGCATTTCCCTGAAAATAAGTGACAATGAACATTGCTCTACATGCTTGTTGGCCCTCTCTATATCGTTTTTGGAGAAGGGTCTTTGAGGTTTATAAATGAGGTTATTTAGCTCAATGGAATGTTTGGTTCTTTTTAAAAATGAATGTTGGGGCCTCCCCGGTGGCGCAGCGGTTAAGCGCTGCGCTGTGGAGCTGTCGGCAGTGGTGACGCGAGTTCGATGCCCGGCCAGGGAGAATCCCACATGGTGCGGCAGACTCCTCCTGCCTCGCCCGCTGCTCCCCTCAGCAGTGTATTTTTGATCTGCCTGTTCTGCTCCCCGCTCTGTCTCTGGTGAACCCTCTCGCCGCCCCACGCCTCTGGCCTGTACCCCAGCTTGTATGTATAAAAATAAAAAATAAATCTTTAAAAAAAAAATGAGTGTTGTATTATTATTCAGGAAGTTGAGATCAAAAGAAGACAGTTACTTAGTTCTTAAGAGAAGGGCTTATACCACTCCCTAAAGGGGAAAGATCAGGCTCGTTCAGGAAGCAGAGCTAGTCAACTGTTGGCAAAAGACATTATTGTAGTTTCCATAGGGAGGAACAGGTAAGACAGTTGTAAACAGGGCTAATATTGACTGATTTGCATAATTTGAACAGGCACTGAGGTGTGTGTCTTTCCCTAGCTGTCCGGTGCCTGGTCTTGAATTGATTAAGGTTTGTGCGCAGTAATTTAGAGTGTGAGAGCCCAGTAAAGGAGATAGTTAGAGAGTGGGCTCTGGATTGATTAATTTCATTTTTTGAAAAAGATTTATTCATTATTTTATGAAACAAAAGCTGGGGTGTAATCCAGAGGTGTTGGGGGTGTGAGAGGATTTATCAGAGACAGATTGGGGAGCAGAACAGGTAGATTCACTGAAATACATTGCTTAGGGGAGCAGTAGGCAAGACAGGAGAGATCTGCTGTGCCATGTGGGTTAGCTCCTTGGCTTGGGATCTAACTCATGTTGCAGTGGCTGCCCATAGCTTCAAAGTTCTGAGACTTAACCCCTCAGAGAGGCCCTGATTGATTTCATTTTAAAGATAACACTTGCAATTAAGAGTTGAGTGTTTAGGGCCTCCCTGGTGGCACAGCGGTTAAGTGCTGCGCTGTGGAGCTGTTGGCAGTGGTGATATGAGGTCGACGCCCAGCCGGGGAAGTTCCCACATGGCCCGGCAGACCTCTCCTGCCTCGCCTGCTGCTCCCCTCAGCAGTGTATTTCTGTTAATCTGCCTGTTTTGCTCCCCACTCTGTCTCTGGTGAAACCCTCTCGCTGCCCCGTGCCTCTGGCCTGTACCCCAGCTTGTATGCATAAATAAATAAACGTTAAAAAAAAAAGAGCTGAGTGTTTTAAAAAAATGAAACAGAGTTGAGTGTTGACTTCATCTAAGAATTGGCTAGTTCTTGGAGGGGCAGTCTCCAGGATAGCAAGACTTTGAATGTCAAATATAAAAGGCACGCTGAATATAGAACTAAGTACTTTTTTCAATCAACATTTTGTTAAATGAAAACGTGAAAAAAAATCACAAATAATCATCTTGTAATCTTATTAGCACTTATATTGTTGGAGAGAAATGGCATTATCCACTAACAGAGTGATAAATAATTTATTGAATGTGTATAAAAAACTACATAGATATAAAGGATTTCTTTCTTAAAATAAGAACTGGCACGATAAGACCTATGTCAATAGTTTTTATTTTCTTCCACATTTCTCAAATCAAATTTTATGTGGAAGGTTTACCTGTTGACTTTATTTTTTTATTTCTTTTTAATTTGCAAAAAAACTTTTTCTTAAGTTCATACCTTCAATATAAGGTTGAATATGTACATACTAAGTGGGACTCTCTGAGAAAATCATTCTCAGGACAAAAATTGAGTAAGGCATTTTATTTAATTTTACTTATGCTTTTATATAACTCTAAAAAAACTTTAAATTATATGTACTTATTTTTCCTGGATTAATTATAAAGAGGAAAAATAAACATGGGCCCAGTGTTTTTAAAGGTGCTTATCTTAGGTGAGGACAGACTTGGAACAGGAAAGTATACTCTGGAGAATAAGTTCCGTAATTTCAGAGTGAGGATGTCATTTAACTCAGTCTTCCTCTGAATCAACAAAAATTCTATGAAACAATTAAAATCAATCATGTCAAAAAAAAGGACAATTAACCATGATCACATACTAACTAAAATGATGTGTGCTAGCTATATGATGCTATACACTACACACACACACACACACACACACACACACACACACACACACACACACACACATTCAGTATATGCTGCATGACAACAGGTTTACTTGGGGATATTTCCACCTTCTTCACAAACACCATAGATATATTTCAGACCAGTATCACAGCAGTCAAAACTTTAAATCACTGTAAATATTGGAGAGATCCCTGAATAATGGAGAGATGTGACAATTGTTGGAGCTTAGTTAAAACACTATCCCCAAAACTTCATTAAAAACACTATCCCCAACGAACAGTCAATATTTTGTCCTAATTTGAAAGTCGTTAGGAAAGTTCAGAGAATGGTGGCTATGTCATTTGTGTAAAAGTTCAGTTCCTGTGGAGGGACGAACTGGCAAATAAAGTCCACCCCCACGTTATTAAAGAAACAAAAGAAAGCTGCTGGCAATATCGTGGGTACTTTAGGCTATGATTTCAATTAGGAATTCAGGCAAATAAGAGCCTGGCTGGGAATTATAAAGAAAATCTTAAGAACTATGCAATGACAGGGACTTCAAGAAAGTCTTGACATATTTCTGGGTGTCTAAAGTGATGTGTGCATGTGCCAGTAAGGGTTACCAGAGGAAGGAGAAAACACCAGTTCTTTATCTTTGGTTGACCTCAAAACCCGGCATAACCAGGAAGTGAAAGCTATAGCTGTCTTATAAACACAGATTCCTTGGCAACAGACAGAACACGTGCAAGCAGGTCACACACAGAAATCTACTAACCAGTCATTGACTAACCACTAAATTATAATAATCAAGGTGTAACTCCTAGGAAACCACACTTAAAAATAGTAAGAATTTTAAAAACAATGTAGATCTCCATGACAAGAAATTGCAAGAAATAAAGATTCCATATAATTATTCTAAGAAAGTTGCTAAACAAATAAGGGACAATAAGAAAAACTATTAGAACCATAACAAGAAAAAAATTAACAAGATTTAACAAGGAGAACAGAAGAATCTTATAGCAGAGAAGCTGAAATTTCAAAAATAAACTTTAAAACATGCAAAGGAAGAAGATCTACACCTATGCACAAAGAAAAGCCCCACAAAAAATGTCTGGAGTCCCGATTTGGAATTTAATAGAGAGACTTTATATCAATTAACAGAACTTAATAGAGAGACTTCATATCAATTAACATAAATATGTTTAAAAAACTAAAGATGTGGTATATCGAGACAATAGAAAACTATTCAGCAATCAAAAAAGATAAACTCATGCCATTCACAGCAACATGATGGAGCTAGAAGAGATTATGCTCAGTGAAATCAGCCTGATGGAAAAAGAAAAATATTGGATGGTTTCACTTATAGGGGGAATATAGGGGAATCAAATAAGGGATCAGGAAAAATATATATAGCAATATTAATAAATTATAGGAAACAAAATTACAGGCAACCATAAATCAGAGATATTCTTCAGGGTAGGGGGAGGAAGAGGGATCAAAACGGGAGAGAGGAGCACAAGGGACTATGGTGATGGTGCACAGGTGAATGGGTGGTGGGAATTTTATGGGGAATGCACATAAAAGGAAAAAGCATACAAGCATACACTGTACAAAATGAACAATGATGTAATATAGAGATAAATAAAATGAGTTAAGGAAGTAAAAATATCTAAAGATAAACATGTCTGAGGAATTAATGGAAAGTATTAAACAATGTCTCAATCATTAAAGAATATCATAAAGAAATGAGACAAAGAAATTTTAAAGAAGTGTAGAGAAATTCTCATGTTGCATAGGAAATAATTGAAATGAAAATTCAGTATAAGATTTTGACAATAAATTTGAACAAGCCAAAGACTGAATCAGGGAATTTGGAAGTAGATTGGTAGAGGTTATGTAATTTGAGGAACAGAGAGAAAAAAAAAACAGTAAATAAATGTGAACACGATTTCAGAGTTGTGCACCACCAAACATACATACATATCAAAATAAATTACTAACACTTATTCACTTATTGACAGGAGAGAAGAAAAAGGAAGACCAACAGACATATCCTACAAAAAAATATTACATTGAAGATCTATGATTTTACACAAAAGATCTACATCGAAATGGCAGGAGAGTAGATGGTTGCAAAAATACGCACAAGAAATGATTTAACTACACTGGTATCATGAAAGACAATAAAAATTTATATTTGGAATTTATTCTTATCATGTATACTTTAAATACTACTCATAAAACAATTTGATGGTCTTTTAAGGCATAACAATCTTATTTTTATGATAATAATACCAAGAAGTGAGGAGGAAGCAAATATATCTCAGCAAAGATGTATATTATTAAACTATTAATCTGAACTAAATTGTTTTAACTTGAAATATTAACTGTCATCCGCAAGGCACCTGGTAATACATGCAGCATATAGAAAACAAATAGCAAAATAACAGATATAAAAGTACCTTATCAAACTAAACTTTATATGTGAATAATTAAACTCCAATCAAAAGGCAGAAATTATCAGAATGAATAAAAACTAAGATAAAATAATATGATGTTAACAGTAGATGCACTTTACATATAAAGACATAAATAAGGCCTCCCTAATGGTGCAAAGGGGTTAAGTCTCAGCACTATGAAGCTATCAGCAGCCACTACAGCAGAGTTTGATCCCCAGCCAGGGAGCTACCCACTGACACAACAGACTTCTCCTGTCTCACCTGCTGCTCCCCTCAGCAGTGTATTTCAGTGAATCTCCCTGTTCTGCTCCCCACTTTGTCTCTGGTGAATCCTCTCACCGCCCCCCCACCATCTCTGGTTTATACTCCAACTCTTGTATGCACAAATAAATAAATATTTAAAAAAATAAAGACACAAATAAGTTGAAAGATAAGTAGATGAAAAAGATGTAAGTTGCAAAGTTTAACCAATATAGAGCTGAAATGGCAATATTAATATCAGATAAAATAGATTTAAGATAAAATTGTTGCTACAATAAAATAAGCATACTTTATATTATAGTATTGAATATATGTGATTACAAACATATACTACACCTAAAATTGAATATTCAAAATAAAAAAAACAAAAACTTGCTCAGCTGAGGAGAAAGATAAGTCAATAACTCATTTGGGCACTCCATACTGACTTTCAATAACAGATAGAACAACTAGACAGAAATCAATAAGACAATAGCAACATATATATTTTTCCCAAGTGCATATAGAAAGTGAAAAATAAGTTGGCAGTTTACATATTAAAACATTTTAATCCTATTAAAATATATATGAAAATATTTTAAAGTAAATTTTAAGACATTTATGATGTTCACCAATCATAATGCATTAAGATGATGATATTCCTTTCATTAATCTACAGATTTACTGTATTCCTCATCACAATACTAGCAAGCCTTTTGAAATTGGCAAGCTATTCATAAAATGAATAATTGCCTGTGAAAAGGCAATGACAAAATATTTTTGAAAAAGTTTTATTGGAAGATTAATATTTCCCTATTTCAAAAACTACTGCGAAGTTTTAATAATAAAGATTTTGTGGTCTTCACATAAGGATAGACATATGGATCACTGGACCATAACTGAAAGTCTTAAAGTAAATATTCGTTTTTAGTCAATTGATTTATGATGACATTGCCAAATTATTCAGTGATCATTGTAATTGTTCTGGAACACCTTGATATCCACTTGTAAAAGCTGAATTTGTATCCCTTTCAACTTCCTTAAAAATCAACTTAAAATTATACAAAGAACTAGAAGTAAGAGATGAAGTATTTAGACTCCTGGAAGGAAACAAAGGAGTAATTCTCTTTGACTATATATCAGGGAATATTTTTATGCATACATTCATAAGGATAAAACAAAAAAAAAAAGAAAGGAATAGATCAATTACACACCATCAAAATTGCTTTCCTGTCAATGGATACCATAAAGATAGTGGGAAAAATTACACAGAATGGGAGAATATATTTTCAAATAATATATCTAATCATGGACTAGTACCCTGAATGCGAAGAGCTCCTGCAGCATAACATCAAGAGACAAACAACCTAATTAAAAAAATTGGCAAATAATGTTATATATGTCTCAAAAGTATATAAATGGACAGTAGGCACATAAAAAGATGTTCAACATCGTAAATCTTTAGTTAAATGTAAATCAAAACCACAATCAGATGTCACTTCAAATCTACCAGGATGATTGTAATCAGAGACAGAAAATGACAAGTGTTTACCAGATGTGGGAAGATTGGTACTTTTGTACATTGCTCTTGAATAGATAACCTGGCACAAGCCTCGGTATATAACAATTGGGTAATTTAAACTTAGAATTACCATATGATGAAGCAATGCCATATATAGATAAATACCCAAAAGTAATGAAAGTGTATGTACTAGCAAAAGGCTATACTCATGGCAACACTATTCACAATAGCTCAAAAGTGAACACATTATCAATCTTCATCAACTGATTAATGAATAAAAAAATCCATTTGTGATATAGCCATACAATGGAATAATATTTAACAATATATAAAGGCACAAAATACTGACACAAGCTATAAATTAGATGAAACTTGATAATATTATGCTAACAGAAAAAGGCATCTCTGAAGAGAACATCTTGAATGATTCTGTTTATTTTGAATATCCAGAATAAACACATTCTTAGTGATAGATAAATAATAGATTAACAGCTGACAAGGTTGATTTGGGGTGGAGGGTAAAAGTTGGATGCCAGCTAATATTACAATGTTTCTTTTTGGGGTGTTGAAAACATTCTAAAATTGGTTTGTTGAGATGTTTGCACAGCCCTGTGAAAATACAAACAAACAAACAAATGCTGAATTAATATTATAAGGGAATATTTAGGGGTTTGGGAACATTGCTTAATAAAATTGTAGAAAAAGTTTCCACTTTTTTTGGACAGATTTGAGGAAACATGTAAATCACATTATTTTAAAAGATTCAGTCTTCATGAAGAGTGGTTGTACAGGAAAAACATGAATCCAGTAAATACAAATGAATGTTCAGAAATGTGTGAAAGGGAGTACATCAAACTAAAAAGCTTCTGCATAGCAGAAGAGACAGTAACCAAAATGAAGAGACACCCTACTGACTGGGAGAAAACATTTGCACTTCATACAACTGATTAGGGACTTATAACAAAGATCTACAAAGAGCTTACACAACTAAACAAAACAAACAGAACAACAACAGCAATAACAAACCCTTTAACACAATGCAAATCGGGCCTCCCCGGTGGCGCAGCGGTTGGGCACTGTGCTGTGGAGCTGTTGGTCGTGGCGACGCGAGTTCGACGCCCAGCCAGGGAGATTCCCACATGGCGCGGCAGACCTCTCCTGCCTCACCCGCTGCTCCCCTCAGCAATGTATTTCCATCGATCTGCCTGTTCTGCTCCCCACTCTGTCTCTGCTGAACCCTCTCGCCGCCCCACGCCTCTGGCCTGCACCCCAGCTTGTATGCATAAGTAAATAAATCTTAAAAAAAAACAAAACACAATGCAAAAAATCCATTCAAAAAGTGGGCAGAAAAGCTAAAAAGACACTTTTCAAAAGAAGGAATGCAAATGGACAACAGGTATATGAAAAAATGTTTAATATCACTTATAATCAGGGAAATGCAAATCAAAACATAATGAGGTAACTCCTCACACTGGTGACAATAGCCCATAAAGCAAAACAAAAAACATAAGTCACAAGTGTTGGTAAGGATGTGAGAGAAATGTATTCTCTTATACTGCTACTGGGAAAGTAAACTGGTAGAGCCACTAAGGAAAGCTCTCGTATGGGAATCCTTAAAACACGGAAAATGATTCTACCATATGACCCAGTGATTCCATTCCTGGGACTATACCTGAAGGACATAAAATCACTATTCTAAAAGGAAACCTGAACTACTGTATTTATTGCAGCACTATTTACAGTGGCCAAAATTTGGAAACAACTTAAATTCCCAAAGTAGATGAATGGATCAAGAAGATGTGGTATATATTCACAGTAGAATACTATTTGGCAATCAAAAAAGCTAAACTCATGTCATTTGTGGCAACATGGATGGAGCTGGAAGGGATTATGCTCAGTGAAATAAGTCTGAAGGAAAAAGATAAATATCAGATGGTCTCATTTATAGTGGGAATATAGGGAAACTGAACAAAGGATCAGGAAAAAGACAAAACTTGCAGGCAAACCATAGATCTGAGGTTTACAGCAGGGGAAGCAGCAGGAAAGGGATCAAACAGGAGGGAAGAGCGCAAGGGACTGTGGTGATGGTCACAGGTTCTGTGGAGGTGGAATTACGGGGACTACACATGAGAGGAGAAATCAAATATTGTTAAAAAATGAACAGTGATGTAAAAAAAATCAATCAATAAAATAAAAAATAATAAAGTCACTTTCTGGTGGGGAGGGCAGAGATATGTGAAATATATACTTTAATTTGGATGAAGAATAGTCTACTAGTTGAGTGAAATTCTAAAAGCCTCTTTATAGTTTCCACTTATTCTCAAAAAATTCTTAGTTTAGCTAGCTTTTTATATCTGAGGACAATTCATCTAGATTATTCATTTACTCATTAATGAGTAACCTTTAATGAATCTATTCATTCATACATTTATTAATCCATCCATATTCTTTATGAACCTCTTAAAAGAGAGTCCTGTTTCTCCCCTCAGCAGTGTATTTCTGATCTGCCTGTTCTGCTCCCCACTCTGTCTCTGGTGAACCCTCTCACCGCCCCACACCTCTGGCCTGTATCCCAGCTTGAATTAAAAAAAAAAAAAGAGTCCTGTTTAAAAGACATCTAAGAACATAAACAACAACAAAAACCTCCCCAAATGCACAAGATATTAATAGTAGAGATCAGTGTTAAAAAAAGAAAATGATTGTAGTGTATGAGAGATCGGAATACAGCTCATACAGTGATATTTGATTAATCATAGCTGAGTTGATTAATCATAGCTATGTGTAAATAATTATACAAATGGACAGCCATATATTCCGAGAGAGGTGCAGTGTTCAATAACATAGATGTTATTTTGCGCTACCTGTCAAACAGATGCTATGAAGGTAAAGTGATTGAGATAATAAAACAGATGTGAATTTGGCAGCAGAGCCCATGGTCATTTATGTTGTTGATCTGTACAAAGAAATCAGAAAGCAATCAGGCCTTTTGTGTCATTGCAACCCATTATTCAATATGAGATTCCTCTTTTGCATTAATATAAACAGTGAATATAGGATGGTTATAATTCACTGCTTATTGATAAATCTGAAATTGTAAAGGGGGAATATTTAGTTTGTTGGAAAGCTAGTTCTTCCCTCCTCTTTTGTATTATTTTGCTAATTTTTTCATTGTTTTTTAGGGAAAGTAAACTTTCCACAATGCAGAGTGAATAAAATAACATTGTTTTAGGAATAATTTTGATGTATTTATAGTTATTCTTCTGTAGGAAGCAGGAGAAAGGCTGCCAGAATGTTAACTCATTTTAGTGTGGAATCAATGAGTTTAATGCAAACAAACTTATGTCAAATTTATTAATTGCCTTGGATAGTGACTTTATTATGTACAATGTAATTATTTGGGGATTGAATAAACTTTGTTTTATATTCCCTTTGAAATATATTTAACTGTAAATTATTTTCATCATGTGATAATTTTCTAATTTATTTTGACACATCTTTAGTCTGTGTGTAAGTAGTCTTTCTCCTTCAGTACAACCAGCACAGGCCTTGGAAAGGTCTACAAGCTTCCAGTTTCCATCCCTCAGCTCAACTACGACATCTCTGAGTTTAAGTCATGAAATAGGTTTATAGCATGAAGAGAGAATGCACTGCCTTCTGTTTGTGTTCATGTAGTTTATATAATGTTAAAAAGAAGGATAGTCTCATTCTTTACCCATCATGTTCATATGCGATTTCTGGACCGACTTCACCAACACCTTTTAGGCACTTGCTAAAAATTCAAATTTTGGCCCCATCTAGATAATCCTGAATCAGAAACTGTGACAGGTTAGCTTAGCATTCTGTATTTTAATGAACTCTTCAGGATTCCTATTCACAATAAATTTGCGAACCATTGTTCTAGGCAAATGGAACTCAGATCTAGAGAAAAGAGTAAGTATTAAAACAAGATAGCATCAGACACAAAAGGAAACATGAAATATCATGCATACCAGATTTCTTTTAGGGATGCTTACTTGTAAACACTTGAAAATAACTTACTTCCTTTTAGTCATGCTCCATTATCTTCCATCATGTTTTCTGTCCACAGCTCATTACTGTACTTTGTGGGGCCTCCCCAGTGGTGCAGCGGGTTAAAGTGCAGTGCTGTGGAGCTTTCAGCAGTAGTGACCTGAATTCCAGGCCTGGCCAGGGAGGTTTCCACATGGCACGACAGACCTCTCCTGCCTTGCCCGATGCTCCCCTCAGCAGTGTGTTTCCATCCATCTGCCTATTCTGCTCCCCACTCTGTCTCTGGTGAATCCTCTAACTGCCCCACGCCTCTGACCTGCACCCCCGTTTGTATGCATAAAATAAATAAAATCTTTAAAAAAATACTATACTTTGTTACTTTGATAATACTAGTTGTCTTTAGTGATATGTGATATTTTACGTTATTTCTTTGTAATGTTTCTTTATAGTGATTACATTGGAAGATGTACATGTTTTGATTGAGCATTTTTAGATGCAAAAATACATCTATTCTGGGAATTTCCAGGCACAAATTAGAATACCATCTCACATTCTAAAAAAGGTTATATATTCATAAATTTTGTCACCCACAATCAGTCATTTACCATTAATTTAATTTAATTTAGTTAATTTATTTTTTAAAGATTTATTTATTTATACATACAAGCTGGGGTACAGGCCAAATGCTTGGGGCAGTGAGAGGGTTCACCAGAGACAGAGTGGGGAGCAGAACAGGCAGATCAGAAATACACTGCTGAGGGGAGCAGCGAGTGAGGCAGGAGAGGTCTGCTGTACCATGTGGGATTCTCCCCGGCTGGGCGTCGAAATTGCATCATGCGCGCTGCCGACAGCTCCACAGCGCAGCGCTCAACCGCTGCGTCACCAGGGAGGCCCTACCATTAATTTTAATCCTAATTTATCCAAGAGTCTAATTACTAGGTATTTTGCTATACTAATTTTACAAAGCACTCAACTGTGTATGTCAAACTATCAGTTTATTTATTTATTTATTTTTAAAGAACTTTTTTTTTTTAAAGATTCATTTATTTATACATACAAGCTGGGTTACAGGCCAGAGGCGTGGGGCAGCGAGAGGGTTCACCAGTGACAGATTGGGGAGCGGAACAGGTAGATCAGAAATACACTGCTGAGGGGAGCAGTGGGCGAGGCAGGAGAGGTCTGCCGCACCCAAACTATCAGTTTAGAGTGACAAATTTATCCTTTCAAAAATTAATGTAAAGTGAGAAAATCATTTTTTAAAAATGATATGATACCCACAGTATACTAAAGATATTTTTATGATACTAGAGACATATAATCAAAAAGAACAACTTTTAAATGAAAAGGATTTAAAGAAGGTAGCAGGGCAAAAAAATGACTATGGTAATGCTTGTGCAGTTTGAAAGAGCAAAGTTTTTTTTTTTTAAGTCTTTTGACACCAACTCTAGATTGCAGATAAAGAGAAGCCTATATTTTTATAAAACTTTACTTTTTTAGAAAAATGTGTGGAAATAATAGCATTTTAAAAACATAGAAACTAGTATTTTATTTTGCTATTACTTTAGGAAATAGCTTTCTGATTAACACATTGCCATTTTTGCCTCATTGTTGTGTACTGACTACCTTGAAACACATAACTCTGTTCTCGACATTGAGAAAATGCTAGACTAGCGGTTACATAAACAGGCTTGCATCCAGCCAGTAATATTCTCTGGAGCTCTGTATTTAGGTCTCTGGCCCAGATTTTCTCAAACTTTCAGTCTGCTATATATTTAGAATAGAATACAAATGAGCTTCAGAAGAACATAAATTATCTAAGATTGTTTGCTATTGCCAAAAAAAGTACAAATGCTTATTTTAAAGATTTTCCTTGACCACTTGCATGTTATTTTCAATCAACATACATTCTGTTTATGATATGAAAGTTGTATTATATTATTGCCAAGTTCAGTTTTTAGAATGTTTTTTAGTTCATTTATATCTTAGTGATTTTCTTTAGTGGTAGGATTCAAAAAATACCCTTGGGAATGTGCAGGGGGTAGTGATTCTATATTTTATGCCTCTTGTTCTAGAAAATCTTTACGATCTGTATTCTACTTTGAATAGTTATTATGTGTATTGCAGAATGTTTTTTTTTTTTCTCAATTTATAAAATACCCGTTTGGTTAGTTAGTCACTCTGGTTAAAGTGAATTGGTAATGATATAAAGGTTGAAGGTTTGATGTCCTTGTTGACCAGCTATCTTCAAAAGTAGGAGAACCTAGTGTCACTGTATTGTGCCATTGAGAACACAACACAAATGCAAAATGTTGTATGAATTTAAATTACACTGGTCAACATTGAGATTGTTACTGACTTAAAAAGGCCCCAATCATAATATATTGGGTGCTGAACATGAATATAACCCTAAAAAATGTTTTTTTTTTTTTAAAGATTTATTTATTTATACAAGCTGGGGTATAGGCCAGAGGCGCGGGGCGGCGAGAGGGTTCACCAGAGAGAGCGGGGAGCAGAACAGGCAGATCAGAAATACACTGCTGAGGAGAGCAGCAGGCGAGGCAGGAGAGGTCTGCCCTGCCACGTGGGATTTTCCCCAACTGGGTGTCGAACTCGCATTGCAAGTTGCCGACAGCTCCAACCACTGCGCCCCCAGGGAGGCCCAACCCTGAAAATTTTTATTAGCTCTTGTTTTGAAGATATTTCATATAGTTCATTTTATATGTTTCACTGTGTAAATTTATCCAGTAGGACTGCGACAACATCCTAAATCAGCCTAGAATGATGTAATATTGCATCTCATTGCATAATGCCATCAGGCACACATCATCCAGAGTTGATTGCATCATTTTCTGATGCAATGCAATACTATTGCCAGGCAGCTGAGGAAGTAAGCTGACGTCAGCAGTGCACTATAGAAAGCCCTGTCGGAAATGTTGAGCATTGAAAATATTTCAGACTTTGTGTGAGACAATTGAAGCTTCTGTTCTATAGAACTGTTACGGTTTTATCCATTTAGGCACAACACAGAATAGTAATGCCTTGAAAGTGTGTTAATAGCGTGGGCAATTTCTGCTCTATTTGTGGGGAAGTGACATTTGCCAACCAGAAGAAAAGTATCACTTCTCAAGTGAAGATGATTTATCATCTTTGCTTCGGATGCAAGGTTGGTGACCAAGACAAGCCTTGGGCTCTGCATATATTCTGTGCTACATGTACAATACAGCTTTCACAGTGGTTCAATGGCAAAAGACCACCAATGCCGTTTGCAGTCCCCATGGTGTGGAGAGAGCCAAGCAACCACATGAAAGACTGTTCCTTCTGCTTGGTTCCTCCTCTTTCCGGCAGAATAAAGAAGCAAAAGAAGTCGAGAACAGTCTACCAAATATTCCGTCTGCATTGAGAACAGTTCCACATGGTGAGGGACTTCCTATTCCAGAACCTCCAGCAGAATATTCTCTTGATTCATCTGATGAGGACAAGGGTGAGCCGACCTGTTCTTCTCCTGTTCCATCAGCATCCAGTGATCCGGATTTTCACTGTGGTACATCATGAACCCCACACAGACTAACACAGGAAGAACTAAATGACCTGGTTATGATTTGGAGTTCTCCAAGAACAAGGCAGAATTGCTAGGATCAAGACTCCAACAATGGCATATTCTAGAAGAAGGTGTCACAATTACTTTCTATCAAAAGTGCCACCAGTAGTTGGAGCCTTTCTTCAAAAAAGAAAGTACTCTGGTATTCTGTTCCGATCTTGAGGGCCTCATGGATGCCTTAGAAATCACTTGTGACCCACAAGAATGGAGACTGTTTCTAGAATCTTAGACGCTGAGTCTTAAGGCTGTGCTTTGCACAATGGAAACCGTCTTCCATCTATTCCGGTAGCACATGCTGTCTGCATGAAAGAGACATATGATAACTTAAAGCAGCTACTGAATTGCATTGAGTATGACAGTTACAACTGGCACATCTGTGGTGATTTGAGGCTAGTTGCCCTTTTAATGGGACTGCATCAGGGACATACAAAATACATGTGTTTCTTATGTGAGTGGGATAGCCGAACAAGTGAATTGCACTTCTTGCGGAAGGAATGGACTCGCAGACAAAATGTAGCAGTTGGAGAGAAGAATATCCAGCACTCAGCTCTGGTTGAGGCTTACAAAATCCTGCTACCACCACTTCACATCAAACTAGGTTTGATGAAGAATTTTGTGAAAGCTGTGGACCGCACCTCGCCAGCTTGCCGATATCTGCATGAAAAATTCCCTCAACTCGGGGCCTCCCTTGTGGCGCAGCGGTTAGGTGCTGCACTGTGGAGCTGTCGGCAGCAGCGATGGGAGTTTGATGCCCAGCCGGAGAGAATCCCACATGATGTGGCAGACCTCTCCTGCCTCGCCCTCTGCTCCCCTCAGTAGTGTATTTCTGATCTGCCTGTTCTGCTCCCTACTCTGTCTCTGATGAACCCTCTCGCCGCCCCACGTCTCTGGCCTGTACCCCAGCTTGTATGTATAAATAAATAAATCTTAAAAAAAATCCCTCAACTCTGTGAAGCAAAGATTAAAGAGGGAGTTTATGTGGGTCCTCAGATTTGAGAGCTATTCAAAGATGACTGGTTCAACAACTTGCTTCAGGGTGATGAGAAACAAGCATGGAATGCTTTTCCCTTAGTGTCTACAAACTTTCTTGGGAATGTTAGGGCAGGAAACTACAAAGAACTAGTAGAAGATATGCTGATGCAGTCTCAGAAACTTTGCTGCAATATGTCTCTAAAGACCCACTTCCTTCATTCCCATCTGGATTTCTTCTCTGAAAACTGTGGTATGGTTAGTGATGAACATGGAGAATGTTTTCATCAAGATATCGCATTAATGGAACAAAGATACCAGGGAAAATGGTCCACTATAATGCTGGCTGACTACTGCTGGACACTCCCCAGAGATGCTCCTGAACAGCTGTACAAGAGACAAGCAAAGAAATCTAAGAATTAGTCTATGACTTGATTTTTCACAGGTATAAACATCAATTTATTGCAGATTACAAAAAAACCACTAGAGACAAAATTAGAATTTGACTGTCATATTTGTGTTGAGCACATACAAATTGATAGGAAATGACTAATTTTATTTCAGTAACATGACTTTTACAAAAATTTGTTGACCAGTGTTATGAATTAAGCGTGGTTCAACAAGAATACTAAAGCACAACTAGAAAATAACACAAATTAAGAAACTCCAAACAGGAGGTTATTTATATCTTCATTCAAAAACTGTCTTTTAGAAAAGTCTATCACTTATCACCAGGGAAATATAAATCAAAACCACAAAGAGATACTGCCTCAGACCATACTTTGTTTAACCATTCAGTTTTTGAGAGACACTGCATTGTTTCTAATTTTTGTCAATTACAAATAAAACTGTTATGAACAATTGTGTAATGACATTTCTCTGGACATAAAATTTTATTTTCCTTGAATAAAATGCCCAGGTGTTCAACTGCTAGGTCATATAGCAGTTATCCATTTTTTAAAATTTATTTTTTTAGGAGTATGACAAAATATTTTCTGGAATTAATACCATTTTAATTTCCCACCAACAACAATTAAGAAAAGATTCAGTTTCTCCAAGTCCTTGTTAGAATCTGATAATTTTACAATTAAAAAAATTAATTGTTCTAAAATGGTGTATCTCATTGATGTATTAATTTGCATTGCCCTGATGGCTAGAAGCATTGGCCATATTTTCATGTGATTTTTTTTCTTTCTGTCTGCGTATTCTCTTCAGTGAGATATCTGTTCATGTCATTTGCTTCTTTTCTATATTTTCTACTTCGTTTTTTTAATTGAGATAACTTTTGTTTTTGGCATTTTGAAAGTATACTATACCTACCCTCCCATAGGTGAAGTGCTAATAATGCCCTCACAGCCAAAGCACCCACAATCTACCACTATAGTTAGTACAGTATACTCCCAAGATTTTCTTAATGTTGAATTTTGAGAGTTCTTTACATGTTGTAGATATAAATGATTTTTTAGATATGTGGTTTATAAATACTGCTTTCAGTATATTATAGCTTGTATTTTCACCCTTTTTTAAAAGATTTATTTATATATGCATACAAGCTGGGGTGTAGGCCAGAGGTGTGGGTGGTGAGAGGATTCACCAGAGATAGAGTGGGGTGCATAACAGGCAGATCAACTGAAATACACTGCTGAGGGGAGCAGCCGGCGAGGCAGGTGAGGTCTGCTGCGCCATGTGGGAATCTCCCTGGCTGGGGATCGAGCTAGTTCTGCAATGGCTCTGGATAGCTTCATAGTGCTGAACTTAACCCATTGTGCCACCGGGGAGGCCCCTTGTATTTTCATCCTTTTAATATGATATTTGTAGAGCAAAAATTTACTAATTTATCTAGCACTATTTATTAACTGGACTATAATTACTTCATTAAATTGCTTTTGCCTTTTTTCCAAACATCAGTTGTCAATATTTGTATGCTTATGGTTCCAATGTTTGTGTGTTTTACAGCAACTAAAGGAAGTTAATATACCATCAATACAATTTATTGCACATGTCAGCTGCGCAGACCATGGTATTATATTGAGTTTGTCCCAAATATCTAACTCTTTAAATTTACCATATCTCTTGCTTTGTCATTTTTGTACTCTTTATTTTGAGATCAATATAAACTAAAAATATGATTTTATTACTGGATTCTCCATTTTGTTTTGCTTTGCTATATGTTTGTCATTTCACAAACACCATAGTCTTTATCATATCTTTAGAAATTGGGTGAAGTAGTTCCTCCCATCTTATTATTTTTGAATAGTTTCAGCTACTAATATTTCTTCATCTCTTCATATACTTGTGGAAATGATTTTCCTTGTATTTTCTGAAGAATATCTTAGGATATTGGCAAGAACTGTGTTCAACTTGTATAGGAATTAGTGTAGAGTTGAAATATCTGTTATGCTGAATTTTCTGGTACTGGTGCAGTGCATTAATTTATTTAGAACTTCAAATTTTTGTAATATTTTGTAATTTTAACATGTAAATCCTGTATACATTTTGTTAGATTTACATCTAAACATTTTTCTAGTGACTCCAAACATTACTTTGTTTTAAATTTCTGTTTCCATCTGTTCATCACTTACATTTAGAAATACAGCAGATTTCTCTGTTTTGTTTTTATCTTGTGACCTAACTGAACTCACTTAAAAATTTTAGGCCTTTTGATACAAAGATTGCTTGAGATCTTCTACATAGACCATTAATTTATTTGCAAATGAACGTCTTTAAAAATTAACTTTCAGATCTGCATGCCTATTATTTTAATTGCTTGCCTTATTGTACTACTAGAAATTCTAGTATTGTGTTGCATAGAGTAGACAAAATGAATTTCCTTTTCTTTCAATCTTAGGGTGAAACCAGTGTTTTGATATAAATTTAGCTTGCAATGATTTTAAATATCCTTTATTGAGCTAAGAATATTATCTATTTTCACTTTAGTGAGTTTTGGATTATGAATGGGTATTTAATTTTGACAGGTGCTTTTTCTGCTACTATTTATATAATCATTTCATTCTTTCTTAAACTTGTAAAATGCTGTGGTATTGATTTTCAAATACTGAACCAACTTTACACCCTACAGTAAGCCACACTTTTTCAAGTCATGTAATTCTTTTTATGTATTGATAATTGTTATTGCTAATCTTATTGATAATTGTTATCGCTAACATTCAGAATGTTTGCTTCTATATTAATGAATGATGTTGGTTTGTAGTTTGTATTTCTTTGCTTGATTTGGTGTGATAAAAATTCTGACTTCATAGAATAATTTGTTAAGTGTTGCCTTCTTTAATTTATGGAAGACAATGAGGAAAATTTATGTTAATTTTCTTTGACTATCTGGTATATATATCCTATGAAATCACTGAAACAACAGATTTCTTTGATAATGATAAATTAAATTGCCTCAAAATTTAAAAGATTATTGAAATTATCTAACAGTTGAGTTTTAAAAATGTGCTTTTCCTGAAATTTGTTCAGATAACCTACTTTGTTAAACTTACATCTGTCTAGTTCAGAGTAATTCGTTTTTATCCTTTTGATGTTTATCATGTCTGTAGTGAAGTATTTTGCTTAAATGTAATTTTTAGTAAATTGTGTCTTTTCCTTTTGATTTTTCTTTGCCAGTTTTTCCAGAAGTGTGTCAAATTTTTAAAATTTTCCCAAAAAACTTTTTTATAAAAGATTTATTTATTTATGGATACAAGCTGGGGTACAGGCCAGAGGCGTGGGTGGTGAGAGGGTTCACCAGAGACACAGTGGGGAGCAGAACAGGCAGATCAACGGAAATACTCTGCTGAGGGGAGCAGAGGGCGAGGCAGGAGAGGTCTGCCTCACCATGTGGGAATGTCCCTGGCTGTGTGTTGACAGCTCCACAGCACAGCACTTAACTGCTGTGCCCCCAGGGAGGCCCTGAAAGAACTTTTGTTTTACTGATTTTCTTTGTCTTTATATTCAATTTCATTTTTTTTATGCTTTATAATTTTTTATTTCCTTTTGCCTCCTAGGCCCTTACTTTGTGCCTCTGTTTCCTAATTGCATAAGATGGGAGTTTAGATGATAGATTTGAGTGTTTTACTTTTTCATAATATAAATATTTAGTGTGATAAACTTCACTCTGAATTTCTTTGGCTGTGCCTCACAATTTTTCATGCTTTTAATTTTTATTGCCTGTACAGTGACTATTTATTTATTTATTCATTCATTCATTCATTCAGTGGTTTAGATGTATATGTTTAATTTTCAAGTTTTACATGTATCACTGCTATTGATTTACTCTATTTTAGTCAAAAATAGTACTCAGTGTTTTTGAATTATTTCAAATGTTTGAATTAAAAAAATGCAAATATAGTCTATCTTGGTTTATGTTCCACTCACTTTAAGAAAAACGTTAAGTGGATTGCGCTTACAACTTGATTAGCTATTTCTGTTTGATAGTATTGGTAAGTTTTTTAGCCTTTTGTTCTGTTAATTGGTGAGGAGGTGTAGTACAGTCTCCAAGCATAATTCCTAGTTAAAATTGTAATTATGAAATTCTGTCAGTCTTTGTGCTTCACATATTTTAGAGCTCAGTTAGTATTTATATGCTCCGGATTGTTTCATATGGACCACTTATCATTTTTTAATGTCCTTTCTCTGACTGGAAATTTCCTTTGCTCTGAAGTCTGCTCTATGTGATATTAACATAGACTCCTAATTTTTTAAATATATATTTATTTTCTTACAGTATTTATTTTTGTTCAATATTTGATTTCTTCCCTCTGGTGTAGTCCCTTTAGTTTTCCCAACATCATAGACCAGTCATCCTCCACCAAAGTCCCTTGTACTCTTCCCTCCCTTGTTTGATCCCTTTCCTGCTCCTTCCCCTGCTGCAAACCTCAGATCTATGGTTTGCCTGCAAGTTTTGTCTTTTTCCTGATCCTTCATTCAGTTTCCCTATATTCCCACTATGAGTGAGACCATCTGATATTTATCTTCTCCCTTCAGACTATTTCACTGAGCATAATACCTTCCAGCTTCATCCATGTTGCCACAAATGGCATGAATTTAACTTTTTTGATTGCTGAATAGTATTCCACTGTGAGTAATATACCACATCTTCTTGATGCATTGATCTACTTTGAGGCATTTAAGTTGTTTCCATGTTTTGGCCATTGTAAATAGTGGTGTGATAAATATAGTAGTGCACTGTATATTTTATCTGAGTTTCATATAACTAATATATGATTTATTGCCATTGCCAATATTTGTCTTCTGACTGGTGTGTTTAGAAATTTGAAGGTAATACCATTATTGGTATTCTAAAATATAAATATATCTGCCATTTTTGCTCAGCTTTTTTGTGCATTCCTTATTATTATTTTTTCATTTTTTATCATTTATCTGCCTTCTGTTGGTTACTTGAGCAATTTAAGAGATTCATTTTGGCTTATCCATAGTATTTTTGTGCACCATTTTCATAGTTTTATAATAACAATTATAGAAATCACAACACCTGCACATACATACATATGCATACACACATGTCTGTGTATGTAGATTCATGTATGCACACATTAGCTCATGCACATACCACACACACACAGAATGTCATACTCCACTGTTATTTCTATTTTATGTTTATTTACATAAAGCTTGAAAATATCATTTTGTGTCAGTTTACAATCACTCACTTATAATCCCTAGTATTTATTTTATAGCTATTGAGAACCACATTATAATGTCATAATCATTGTTTCAGTCTTAAACATTTGCAAACTTGGAGTGGAGAAGAAAAGTAGACCTAACGTATTCATAATTTTGCTATAGCCACATTTTCATTTCCTACCACATTATGTCTTTTCCTTCTTCACTGTGTTTTTCTGCTTTAAGAATTCCCTATGGGGCCTCCTTGGTGGCACAGCGGTTAAGTGCTGTGCTGTGGAGCTGTGCAGCGGCAGTGGCGATGTGAGCTTGACACCTGGCCGGGGAGATTCCCACATGGCTCTGCAGAACTCTCCTGCCTGCCCGCTGCTCCCCTTAGCAGTGTGTTTCTGCCCATCTGCCTGTTCTATCTCTGGTGAACCCTCTCACCGCCCCACGCTTCTGGCCTGTACCCTAGCTTGTATGCATAAATAAATAAACCTTAAAAAAAATTCCCTATAGCCATTCTTTTAGGAAAGTATGCTATAGTCTGAATATTTGTGTCCCACGATTTCTATGTTGAAATCCTAACACCGAATGTGATAGTACTAAGAAGCAGGACTTTTGAGAGATAAATCATGAGAGGGAGCCCTCATAAATGAGATTAGTACTTGTGAAAAAGATTCATCTTGCGGGCTTCTTAGTGTCTTTTGCCATTTGAAAATACAATTAAAAGCCTGCAGCCCAGAAGAGGGCTGTCATGTGACCATACTTTCACTCTTATCTTGAAATTTCAGTTTCCAGACCTGTGAGAACTAAATGTGTATTGTTTATAAGCTATTCACTTTAAAATATTTTGATATAGCAATCTCTAAGGACTAACTTATCTGCTACTGACAAATACTCCTAGTTACCTTTATCTGAAAATGCCTTGATTTTATGTTCATTCTTAAAATATATTTGCAAAAATAAATCAACAATATTTTCACTGGATATGGAATTACAAAATGATTGCTATTTTCTTTTAGCATTTGAAATATGTCACACTGTGTCTGTATGACCTCATTAGATTCTCATAAGAAATCATATAGCAATAGAACACAAGGGACCATGGAGATGGATCACGGGTGAATTGGTGGTGGGCTACCCAAGGGGAATACAAAATGTAAAAGACATAAATAATAATAAAAATATATATTAAAAAAAAAGGGCCTCCCTGGTGGCGCAGTGGTTGAGTGCTGCGCTGTGGAGCTGTCCGCAGCGGTGATGCGAGTTTGACGCCCAGCCGGGGAGAGTCCCACATGGTGTGGCAGACCTCTCCTGCCTCGCCCGCTGCTCCCCTCAGCAGTGTATTTCTGATCTGCCTGTTCTGCTCCCCACTCTGTCTCTGGTGAGGCCTCTCGCCACCCCATGGCTCTGGCCTGTGCCCCAGCTTGTATTAAAAAAACAAACAAACAAAAAATATATATATGTATTTAAAAAGAAAAGAAATCATATAGCAATTGATTTGTTTTTCTTCTATAGGTAGTAAATTGCTTCAATGGCTGCTTTCAAGGATTTTTTCCTTCATCTTTAGTTTTCTAAATTTAAAAAATATATGCTTCAGCATTGCTTCAACTTATCCTATTTGAGGTTTGCTTCTTGAGTCATTTCGTTATTTTTTTTTAATTTGGAAATTTTCACCATTGTTTATTCAAATCTTTTTCAATCATTCTCATTTTTTTGATTTCTATGACTCTCAATGTGAGATTTTTACTTTTTTACTTTTGTTTCAGACTAGTTTTTCTCCCTTAATATTGGGTAATTCCTAATTTTTTAATCTAAAAGCTCATTGATTCTTATCCATTATTTTGTTGAAATCATCTAATAGTATTTTTATTTTCTGTTTTGCTTTTTAGTTTTAAAATTTCCATCTTTTTATCCTTCATACCTTTGACTATTTTGCTTAGACTTTCTACTTCTTTGCTGAGCCTTTATCGTTTGTTTTCATTTTTTTAAGCATGTTCATAATTGCTTGCTACGATATTTTTTATAATGGCTGCTTTAAAATCTGTCAGCTATTCTAACATCTGTGTCATTTCAAATTTGGCATATGCTAATTGCCATTCCACTTACAGTTTCAAACATTTTAGGTTTTGTTATGCAGGTGATTTTAATATGAATTCTAGATATTTTGATTATTATATTATGAGACTGTAGAATCTTATTTAAAACTTGTTCTTTAGCAGACCTTCTCTGGAAATGCTTGGTGGAGCGATGGAGGCAATGCTGCGTTATTGCCACATAGGCATGCAAGACCAGTTCTCCACTATGTTAACTCTTGGGTAGAGTTAGACATCCTGTTGATATGAGGTAGGTGTGGGAGTGCAGGTATCCACGAATGACTATGCTCATATTTATCCCCTCTCTTGAAGGGCAGTCGGTGCCTCATGTATGGTTCTTACCTGGGCTTCTTTAACATCATGGGGAGGTGATGGCCTAGTTAGTGCTGAGAGATGATAAATATTCTGAGTCATCACTAGTCCTTTACTGACACAGTTCCAGTGGGAAGGACATTTACTGTTTGTTGGGGATGGAAGGTGAGCATTCCCATGAGGTCTTTGCTGATTACATTTTTGTTCACTGATTCCATTAATACTACGTTGTGAACATTCAAGTCTCAGATCCCCACTCGCTCATCTCTGACACTATCCTGCTGAAACTGATGTGACTCTCTATTGCCTGTTATGAATGGAAATCCAGACCCCCTCCCCGCCCCCAGTCTTCGCTGGCATGAATAGAGGTGGGATTGTGGTTTGATTTTCCCTGTGGTGCTTGGAGTGTAGCTGGCATGGTCTGAAAGTTTCTGTTTTGCTAATTGGTTCCTTTTGTGGTCTTTTGGCAGAGCAAACACGTTTTTCTTGGACCTTTTTTGTCTATACCCATAGGAATGTCTGGGTGGCTGACTTCTCTCTATGTCTAGTATTTTAGTCATTTTCAGATCCTGAGCAGGTCTGCTTTTTCTATGACTTGCAGTCCCTTCTTATGCTCATATTTTGTCTATAGTTTTAAATTGTAATTTGCATCGGGATAGGGAAAATACAAGTGCTCCATTTTTTCAGGAGGTAGTAATCAATATTTGATTAACCTTTTAATGCTATAATTTTTATATTGCTCATCTGCTAGAAATTACACAGTACCAACTGTTTAAATGATATGATAAAAAATTAGTTTGGTATTTAAGGCCACTGGTAATCTGATTCTGTCATTAATAGTTATGTGTGAGAATTATCTATTCCTCTGTAAATAATTACTCAAAACAAATATTCCGTCCAATTATTTTTCTGTGTCTCAGTTAGATTCTGGTTGCCAGTTCCAACCTGAGATATCACCTACAGCAGTGACAATTCTCTATAATTTAATTCAATTCTGATGCTATCTACTGAAAGATGGTATAAAATTTTAGGTATTAAGATTCATTCCTACAAGACTACCCCTCTTAATCAGTTGTCAATGACAAGTCTAATTTACCATCTATGCTTCTGACCTACCGGCTATAGATTAGAAGTTCCACAACCCCTTCTTGCCTTGGGTTTTATTAACTTGCTACAATGACTCACTCAGAAATTGAGGATATATTATACTCACTAGGGTACCAGTTTATTGTAAAAGCATACAACTCATGGATAGTCAGATGAAAGAGCTGCATAAGACAAAGGATGTTGGAAGGGACACCGAGCTTCTGTGTTCTCTCCAGGTATTCCACCCTCTCGTGACCTCCATGTATTCACCATTCCTGAAGCTCTCCGAAGCCCCTCCTTTGCTTTTTATGGAGACATAATTATATATGTATGAAGAATTAACTTATTGGATATTGGCAATTGATTCAACCTCCATCTCCTCTCCCCTCCCCTGATGTACATGGATGGTACTGCAAATACCAACCTTCTAATTACATGGTTGTTACCTTTAGTAACCAGTTCTCCTCCTTAGATGGAATCACCTCATAATATGATAGAAGACACCTTTGTGGTTTTCTCACTTGGATAATTTCGAGGGTTTCAGGAACTCTGTGCCAGAAATTGGAACAAAGACAAAAATGCATATTTCTTATTGTAAATCACAAAATCACATTTTCCATCTGCTTAAGTCATGGGTTTATTTTAGATAAAAATATAGGATGTTCAAAAGAAACATGTTTGAAATTGTCTTTCACTTATACTAGGTAAACTTTATTTTGCTTAGTAAGCATGGCTAGAGTATTATTATGTTATCTGTAATGTAGAAAGTGTTTTATAATCTTTTGAATTGATTTACTAAAAATTATGGACAGGAACGAATGATCAGTAAGAAGGGAAAATTAACTTTAGGTAACCACTATTTTGATTGTGACAAAAATGTACTTAATTATTGCACTCTTTGTTCATAGTAGTCATGGCTCAGTGAGGAAAAGAATGGCTGCATTTCTTGGTTGTGGAAGCCATAGCCCAGTGAGAAAGAAAGTTACCAAGATGGAATATTTTCTTTTGTTAAAATAGCTGGAACAATCAGATACAAGTTTCCTTAAGGATCTGACATTGGGAAAAATTAATGTGTTTTTCCTCTCATTCCAAATGAATGCATCAATTGGACGATCAAGCTTATTTCCAGAATTCTTACAAATCACTGGGAGGAAGCATCAAAACAGGCAAGAGGAGTAATAAAAATCAAACTTCTATATTTCATCAGATGAAATAAGAAAAGATGCAATGTGTATAAAACATTTCTTAGATTTCCTAATGAATCTACTTAGAAAAAAAAAAGTTAGTCCAAGCTCTTAGAGTTCTGGCTGATTTCCTGTTTAAGAGATTTAAATGCAAGGTTAATGCCAACATTGTTAAAGAGAATTCATTTTGAAGTAACCAGAGCCATAAAAGCATAGGTTATTCAATGAAGTGATGTTGGAATGGGGTGTGGAGGTCTCAAATCTCCTTGAGTGGGGCTTTGCTTATAGCCTGAAACTTTATGCCATTGAATAGTGTAGTGTTTTTGAAATTAACATCATTTTATGAGCACCATATTTGGGAACCTTAGATTACCGTGATGTGGATTGGGATGGATCACCCACTAGCATGCCAGCATTTGTCAATCCAATTTCCAGTGAATGGAAGGGGCAGTCACTGAGCAGAACCGCCTTCACTCCAAATCTCCCCTCTGGCTTCCTGTTGCTCTCAGCTTCTACTACAAGCAACTCATTTTTTTTTTTTTTAAATTGCTTCCAAACTGACTGATTTGGAATTTCCTACTGGCTTTCTCCTTCACTATAGCATTTAGTACACCAAAATTCTTACTGTAGTTTCCCTCAAGGGAAGATTTACTGACCATTCTGAGGAGTGCTAAGTATCTGCAATGTTTCTTCTTGGAAACATAGTTCCTCTCCTAGAGTTGATGTCATTTGCTCAATACATGAGTTGAATTGCTTCAGCCTTACTAACCTTGGGAACAATCTTTCTTTAGCACTTCTCACCTCTGTGGTCTCAATGGCTTCTCCAAGTTCTCATGCCATCTCCTGTCTGAGATTAAAGCTACTTACAGGGCCTCCCTGGTGGCACAATGGGTTAAGTCTCAGCACTATGAAGCTATCAGCAGCCACTGCAGCATGAGTTCAATCCCCAGGCAGGGAGCTTCCCACATGGTGCAGCAGACCTCTCCTCCATGACCCGCTGCTCCCCTCAGCAGTGTACTTCAGTAGATACACCTGTTCTGCTCCAAACTCTGTCCCTTCTGAATCCTCTCACCATCCCCCAAACCTCTGGCTTACACCCCAGTTCATGTATGCATTTGTCTGCGGGGATTCAAAATTCAAGCAAAGCAAATCAGTTTTAGTCTCTGTCCAGTATCACGTGAAGGTCTTCACAGATAACTGCCAGACATGGATGGTCTGAACAGGCTCCAAACAAGCCCACTTAAAGTACATAGAAGTAAGAGAAAACATCTGTGAATAGATTTAAAAATGCCAACCTGATATCTTGAGGAGCAGATGGAGTTCCTTTGAAAAAGATCTGGGTTAATCATTAGGACAGATGTCCAAACATGGCTCCACCTGCCATAATCAAGCTAAAGGACAATTTGATGAAGGCCAGATTTGAAATTGTATTAAAGATTCAGTGAGAAAGAAGGCAAGAGAAAAGATAGGTCATAGAGAATCAGCATGTTAAATTTAGAAAAGCTGCTTTTTATAACTATTATGTATAATTTAACATGTTAAAAACCAAACACATTTTCTTCAAACGATGTTTAGAAGAGATATGGTTTCATTTCCTCAGAAGTATTATATCATATTTGATTTTAACTAAAATTGCATTTTAACTATAGGTATTGTTCGTTAGCTGACAGATTCTTCTGGGACTCCACACTTAGGAAATACACAAGTTATGTAATGGAAAAAAAATGCTAAGATTGGGGCCTTCCTGGTGGCGCAGCGGTTGAGCTCTGCGCTGTGGAGCTGTCGGCAGCGTCAATTCGAGTTCGATGCCCAGCTGGGGGGAATCCCACATGGTGCGGCAGACCTCTCCTGCCTCGCCCGCTGCTCTCCTCAGCAGTGTATTTCTGATCTGCCTGTTCTGCTCCCCACTCTTGTCTCTGGTGAACCCTCTCGCCGCCCCACGCCTCTAGCCTGTACCCCAGCTTGTATGTATAAATAAATAAATCTTTAAAAGAACAAGAAGTATGTATGTGAATTGTATATCAATAAAACCATTTTTTTTTAAAAAGCTAAGATTATATAACCTGAAATTTTAATAGGTGAATATGTATCTAAATTTCAATTATACAAGTCCATTTATCTACTGGAAATTTATACTTATTTTTTTAAATAGCAAATACAAAAAATGTTTTCATAGCTTTAGTATTCTATATTATATAGTTCCGAATCCTTCTACAATTAAGTTTGTGCAACTGGATTGCACAGCCAGCACATTTATTTTCTAAGTTCAGGAAATCATGTCAGCATCTTATGTATTTCCTCACTGTAATTGGAAAAAAAAAAAACTGTTAAATGACAGTTTCAAAGTTATTTTTATGCAGCACAAATTTTTAATGCACAAGTAATTTTTTCATCAACCATAGAAATCTATGCATTTAAACTTCATATAGAGCATTAAACACTACAAGTAATGTAATTCTACAGATTATGAGGCTGATCAGTATCCTCACTTATTTATACATTGTTGCAACTAAAACACTGACATATTGTTTGTTGTTTTGCTATGTTATTTTTTATTGAGGTCATGTAAATTTACCACAGTTTACATAATTTAGGTATATAGGTTCACACATTTTAGGATGTATGTTACCACTCCATACCCACCAACAAAGCATTTATAATTTCCCACCGTAGTCCATTGCAACCATGTTTCTAGGCTTTGGCTTAGCTTTTTCTGTTCCTTTATATTCCATGTATGAATGATATCATTCAGTATTTTTTTTTTGTCTTTCTCCTGACTTTTTTCTCTTACCATATTCCCTCCAGTTCTATCCATGTTGTTTTGGGAAATGGTAAGGTTTCATCTTTTTATAGCTGAGTTGTAATCCATTGATTATACACATTGCATCTTTTTAATCTATTCATTTGTTGTTGGGCACCTAAGTTGTTTCTGTAACTTGGTTATTGCAAATAGTACTGCAGAGGCTGGCAATAGCTTGATAGGACTGAGAATTTAGCCCCTGTGCCACCAGGGAGGCCCTGTAATGAACATAGGAATACATTTTATACTAAATACTCTGTAAATACTCTAAATACTCTGTAAAGTGGTGTTTTTGCTTTCTTCATGTGGATATCTAGTAAGAGAATTGCTGAATCATTTAGTAGATCTATCTATCTAATTTTTTGGTGTTTGAAACTTCCATACTGTTTTTAGAAGCAAGATTTCTGATAAGTCTATTTAATAAGCCAGTATTTGTCAATTATATTTCACCTGAATCATCATTTTTGTTTTTAAAGGCCATTTAGATGAAACAGGTCTGGATTGGGTATGGATATTTTTAAACAGCTTCTGTGATAACCTGAGAGCTAGCCCTTGGGTCTGCACCTTAAAATAAGAGTCTTACCTGCTTCATCCATGCATTATAGAAAGGAAATGTAATTAATAGTAAATTGGTAATAACAATGCAATAGATGAATAGTTAGAATGCTAATGCTTCAGATTATTTCTGTTAGTCTGAGTCAAATTTGTTCTTTTTCTCCTAATATTCATCATATATTTTGAAAGAGTCTATAAAGTCAAATTTCCGGAGTTCATTTCTGGATCACCCTTTAAGTGGTTGGTTATCATTGAGCAAATTAATTACTTTATCAAGTTGTTAACATTATGATAATTACTAAACCTAGGACCCTTTATTTGGGAGCTGTTTTGAGGAAAATTGTTAATTTGACATATAAAATTAAGCATGGAATATAGTCATTATTGAAATAATATCCTTTTAGAAAGTGATGAAAGAACTATCAGATTTTAAGGTTGAAAGAAATTTTATGGTTATCAAATTTAAAGATTTTTATTTATTTATTCTTGTGTAGAACTGGGGTGTAGGCCAGAGGTATGGGGAGTAAGAGGATTCACCAGAGACAGAGTGGGGAGCAGAATAGGCAGATCTATTGAAATACACTGCTAAGGGGAGCAGTGGGCAAAACAGGAGAGGTCTTCTGTGCCATATGTGGGTTAGCTCCCTGGCCGGGATTGAACTCAGGTTGTAGAGGTGATATTGATAAGACTTAACCCCTAGGCCACAAGGGAGGTCCTGGTTGTCTAATTTAAACCTACATGTGATATTTGGAGTCCCTCCAATACCCACCTTCCTGGAGAGGCTGAGACCCATTGAGTTTGTGTTTTATTTGATTTCTGAAACTCTTACATTGCTGCCTCAGCCTACCTTTGTAGAACTTCCACCCCTTGGTCTTTCTTTTATATGGATTCACATGGAAGTGATCTCATCATCATTGTCCTTCAATGTTTCAAAGTTATTACTAAGTTTCCCCTTGTTTTCTCCTTTTCAGTTTGAAAACACTGATTCTTCCATTAGACCCTCCTTTCTACCCTGTCCCTTTATGATTATCTAGTTTGGACATACTTCTTAAATAGACTATCTAGAGTTTAATACCATGTTTTTGGGGTGTGATGATCCCAGATGAGCACTGTATTCTTACTCATCTCCTGTTCTTTGTATAGTAGTTCCCTTTGTGCAACCTCAAACCACGATAAAACCATTGCCACATCATGGCAGAGAGACAGGGAGAATTACAGCTGACTACAGTCCACATTCTTGCAATGCCTTATTCTATCACTCTTCTCTCCAGCCTTCTTGTGCATTAGTATTTAGGAACTTCCTAGACACACTTATCATTATCTTTATTAAAACCATTCCTGTTATGTTGGCCTTCTGCCAACCCACATGAATTCATATAGTTTTACCATCAGTGAATTTGCTGTTCCTCCAATTTTGAGTCAGAGGTTAAATATTACATATGTCTGACATCAAAGTCCTCGTTAAGTTAGAAATAAGGTCCTTAAAATGGGTATAATGCTAATACTTCAGAGTTCTAAAAATAGAAACATATGGCCAATCTCACTTTAGTTAATGTCTACAAATTGATTGTTATGAAGTTATGATTATTGCAAGGGAAGGTTAACATAAAGGATTTTATTTATAATTGTTTTCAAACCCTTATTTTGGTTTTACCAATAAGAGGAAGTATTATTGCATGTATATTTAATGGGAAATTGTCACATTTATAGGTTAATTGGTCTACACTTATTGTCTTCATTTCCATTCTGTTACTGGATTCTTGGTTATTTAAGTTCTACATCCCCCCCCCAACTTGTAGAGGAAAATAAACACTAAATTTTTGCCTATCTAATCATCATATTTTTGTGAGAAATATGCAAAGAAGTGATAACACAGTGATTTCTTTCCTTCCACTTCCCCTCTTAACATTGGTTGTAGTGGTAAAAAAAAATGTTGACTTAAATATAGTAACTTATAAGTCTAGCTTATAATTTTAATACTTATTACTATTCAATGTTCTGACATTGAAGATGGTAGTTTTGTTTGTTATAACCATGGTACTCAATTGAGGACTTTGCTTTGATGGGTGAGAATTCATTGCTAAAGAAAATTCAAGAGCAAGAAAATGAGTGAAATATGTCAAAAGGAGAAAGATAGATGTTTGATGGTGTAACCTGTATGTGGAATATAGAGAAATCAAACAAAGGGTCAGATAAAGACAAACTTAAAAAATTAGCTTTAAAAGTTAACTACAGAACTGAGGCATGAAAAGGGGAAAAGAAAGGGGGTGGGCAAGATGCATAGCAGTAAAGGATCACAGTGGACTATGGTGGTGGACTATGGATGCATTGGTGGTGGGAGATCTGTGATAGCTACACCTGAAGGGGTGGGATCCTACTCATCTAAAATATCAAAAACAATGTAAGCCAACATTACCTCAATAAAGATAATAAAAATAAAATAAAACAAAATAAAATGGAAAGGCCATAAAACATAGATGAAAACATTTATGGAAATTTGTCAAATATGGAAGTCAAAGAACATAAATCCATATTGAAAATTTATTGACATTAGTTCTTGGGATTACAAATCTGGGATTAATGTATCAGAGATTTGCTTACCACATATAAATATTTGCAGCTCTCTTGGGAAATATCAATAATTTACCAAATGGATAAATTAATGAGATACATTTTCTAATTAAATAGTGAAAATTATAGAATTTGATGATAGTTTTTATCTAAAAGATATACTTTTCTGTTTCAGTGTTAGTTTATTATGATTAAATATAATTTCCTTCTATGTGACATTTATTCCTCTTTTAAAATTTATATAGTTTCAACGAAAAACTGTCTCACAGGATATAATATAATAATAATAACAATAGCTTCATTATTTATGGAATTAATAACAATAATTTAATGTTTTAGTCATAATTGTGGCAGGCATACTGTGTAGTCTAAAAGAACCAAAGGCTATATCAGAATTAAGAAATTGGAAAAGGGAACCCTCCTAAAGAACTTGCGGTAATGTAAACAGGTCCAGCTCTTATGGAAAGCAATATGGAGGTATCTCAAAGCCTTAAAAATGGATCTGTCAGGGCCTCCCTGGTGGTGCAGCAGTTAGGTGCTGCACTGTGGAGATGTCAGCAGCGGCGATGTCGCAGGTTCGACGCCCAGCTGGGAACATTCCTACATGGCATGGCAGACCCCTCCTGTCTCACCCGCTGCTCCCCTCAGCAGTGTGTTTCCACTGATCTGCCTGTTCTGCTCCCCACTCTGTCTCTGGTGAACCCTCTCGCTGCCCCATGCCTCTGGTCTGTACACCAACTTGTATGCATAAATAAATAAAAAAAAGATGGATCTGTCATTTGACCCAGTATTCCACTCCTAGACATTGACCCCCAAAAGTCAAAAACACTAAATCAATAGGAAACTTGCTTTCCCATGTTTATTGCAGGACTATTTACTACAGTTAAGTTATGGAAACAACCCAAGTGCCTCAGAACAGATGAGCGGATCAAGAAGATATGTATCTACACAATGGAATACTATTCAGTGATCAAATATATTAATTTATGCAATTTATAGCAACATGATGGAGCTTGAAAGATAATGATAAGTGAAATAAGTCAGAAGGAGAATGGTATATACTAGGTATTGTTACTAATATGCGGAATATAAAGTAATTAAACTACCAGATAAAGGTAATGTTAAAAACTAATCCTTGAAAGCTGCCTACACAATTGAAGCGCCAGTGTGGATGTGGCAAAAGTGGGGTAAGAACAAAAAGGGAAGGAAGCACAATGAACTGTGTTTGGTGGACTACGGGTGATTTGGTGATGGGTGCAGTATGGCGGAAATCCGTGATGGGGGTATCCAAATACTACTTCAATTAAAAATAAATATATATTTTAAATAAATTGGAAAAGTACATTACCACTGCTATAAAAAATGTGTCAATTTTCATTCCACATCTCAATTATAATAATTTAGTGATAAGCCAAAATAAAAGTCAAATAGAAATGAAATAATTACAGTTAGTACATGCTTATTTGAAAAATTCATCTAAAGAGTACTAGTAATAACATCTGCATTTTAAAATTTACTGTTCTTTGTTATTGTGAATAAAATTCAAGTTTCAATTCCACTTCTGCATACATAATATGGGATAAATTTTACTGTATCTTTAGTATTTTTATTATTTTTACTCTTAAACTTTTGTTACCTAAACAACAAATAGTTTGAACTAAGTATAATTAAAACTAGTTTCTTTTTCAGGTATCATTGAAAAATAGACACTATTTGAAATTTAAAAATTCATGTAAAATTACATTTTAATTGCTGCCCCAATAATTTTCTATTCAAAAATTAAGCAATGTAGTTTTTAGTTCATTACCAACATATTAATAAATGAATAATACAATAATAACTCATTACTCAATATTTTGTTAAAAAATTATCCCCTAAAGATAACTAGTTCTACCTTTATTTTCCACATTTATTTTTAATTCTGTTATTTTCCTTCCTCCTTGTCTGAAAGAATGAAGAGAGAATGTTTTTTGTAGTTTCTGAAATGTTACTGTACAAAAATTTTGGAAGAGCTAGCAAAGGTGTAAATTTTGCATTGTCAGCAGAGTTTCTACATTAGCAAGTCTGGAGTGAAGCCAGGGATCAGAATTTGTATAAGCACAGAGAGTGATCTCTTTAGATATATCTGCTTAGATAGACTTCAAAGACTTCTGCAATTTTTTTCTCTGTAGTAGGAAGTTAAATGATAATTTATGATTAAAACACAAAGTATGGTACACATGCCATAACAACATCATCAATAGAAATATGTAAAATAAATATCTGAAAGCAATCCCTGTCACCATACTCACATTGAACCTATAAAAACTTATGATAAATAAAATCTGTTCAGGAGATTTTTTTTGGATAAAACTGTTGCAGTGAATTGAGTTCCTTTATCTTCAAGCCAGTTTAAATGGCCTTAACAGAGTCATTCCTAGAACTGACTCTGGGTTCCAGCAATGAAAGGAACATAGTAGACAGGTGATTGACACATGGCAATCTCAAACATGAGACATTGGATGGTTCCTGCTTGATGGCAGATTTAAGGATGACTCGGGAGCTAATGGTACTTCCAATTTGTCAGAAAATGCTTATCACAGATCAATAAGACAACAAAATGGACACACACACAAACAATAGAAACACATGGGTTGGGGGAGGGGGTTGGCATCTTGAGCAAAATGCATCACCCATATGATAGTATGTCAAAGCATAAGTTCGCAGTAAAGATCTTTGATGAACCACCAGAAAATTAATAAACTTTAAACAACATCCAGGTTTAGAGTTAGATGAATCATAACACATAGTTAAATAAGATTTTCACTATCTTTTTAACACCTATCTGCACACTGATACACCCATATAATAGCAAAAAGATTTTTTAACTCACAATTTACAACCTTGGAACAGGTGATAGAAGACCACTCTGTTACTCCAGTGGTCAGCCCATAAAAGATCCAACTGGGAAAAAAAGAGTATAGGAGTTTAAATGGAATTTGTTGTTCTGAATATAATGTGGAGTCAGTCATATTTGTTCACCATTTTGAGAGTTTCATTCTAAGTTAATGTCACAATAGTATTTTTAATCAAGAATTATCAGATAAGTCAGGGACTGGCCGACATGTTCATACAAGAGTGGGGTGAGATTAGTTTCCCTAAATACATTTTACGGAGTATCTTGGGTACTATTTGCAGTTACAAATCTTAAGTTTCTTCAAATTGTTCCAATTTAAATTCAACATGGTTTGATAAAACATGTAAAAATAAAACTCAATTATAACATAAACATCCTCTAATGAATTCAGACACAAATTTTAGTTTTACAATTCTATGTTGGAAATATAAATGTAAACATTTGGGCATTCTATACTATAATGTTTCCCCCAGTTCTGATTCAGAGGTTCTGTGGTTATGTACAGCAAGCGTACTTTTTGCTAGGTTTGTAAAGTAGTCTGAATTGTACCGTAGATTGAAAATATTAGATTTATAGAGAGCTGCAGGGTGCAGTCATTTTTTGTCTTTTCCTGTGCAAATCATGTCTAGGAAATAATGTATCAAAACTTTTTAAATGAACTAGCCAATGGTTTTATCAAATTAACAATTGAAAAGTTTTATCTGAGCAAGGAGAGATAAAGTTATTGATTAATCAAGAACTCAATATAAGGACTTAAGCTCTGTTATGTCATTACAAATACATTTTTCAATTATTGGGGTGGATTAACTAAGACAATACATACAAAACTTTTAAGAAAAGTGTCTAAATTACAGTTGATACTATGTTGGTTTATATAGAAACATGGTATGTACATACACACACCAAATATACATACATAAAACATATATATCTCAAATGATAGATGGCGAGATAGATGAGGTAGATGAGAGAGAGTTAAAGAGTGGGAAAGGCTGAGATACGAAGGATCAAAGGTCTATGTGTTTTATTTATTTTTTATTTTGTTTTAAAAGATTTATTTATTTATGCATACAAGAGCTGGGGTGTAGGCCAGAGGTGTGCCAGGGAGCTGAGTGAGAGGGTTCACCAGAGACAATGGAGAGCAGAGCAGGCAGATCGACGGAAATACACTGCTGAGTGGAGCAGCAAGGTGAGACAGGAGAGGTCTGCTGTACCATGTGGGAAGCTCCCTGGCCAGGGATTGAAGTCGTGCTGTAGTGGCTGCTACAGCCCTGCGCCACCAGGGAGTCCCTCTATGTGTTTTAATGGTCGAATTAGATATATACCATATCTCGCAAATGACGAAGAGTAGGATAGATAACTACACACTTCTAAACTCCTTCAGGCATTAAGTACTATAAATGTGTGTTTCTATTAAGAAGGAGTAAATGCAGAGAGGTAGATGTACACAATGGAAAGATCCAATAGCTAGTCAGGATATCTGGAATTTGATTTTATTTATGCTATGAACAATTTGCAGGACTTTGTGCAGAAAACCAAAGCTTGGAAAATGCCCTCCTTGTGTTAAGAAAAGTCATATATGTCGGGTCAGCAGATATTTTTTTAAAAACACCAAAGAATAGGGTGTTTGGGCTTTGAGGGGCTATATGATATCTGTTGCACCTACACAACTCTGTAATTTTAGTAAGGGAGATACTCTAAGGAAATAGTTGTGTGTTTGTCATCTAAGAATAATGTGTTTATGGACACTGAAATTTGACATTTATGTATTTTTATATTTCACAAAACATTTTTGTTTACTTTTTAAAATCCTCAAAATATAATAACCAATTTTAGCTCACACACCATTACAAGAAGGTGGCAGATTCAATTTGTAACAGAACAACAGAGTTTTCTGACCCTTAAATTACATTGTTTCTAAGAACCATTATACTCTCAAATTCTTGATGCTGTTATTATGACTGTACCACTTTGAAAAATTTTATCATTGCCCTTGCCCATGTTCTTATTTCTGCTGATCAATTTGGTAATTCTTTTTGAAAATTTCCAAACCTTATAACTAGAGGCTTATTATTTTTGAAGGGCAATCTCATGCAAAGTATCATCTTATTTCTCTGATATTTAAATCACCTTTATTCATCAAATGTTAGGATGATTCACCCCTTTTCAAAATGTTCCTCTGGAATTTATATTCATAGTCAGCTTTATTCTAGTGTGAATATCCACATTACGAAGACAGGGGCCAAGAATGGTTATTTATAAACTGAATTCAATCAAAATACATCTGAAAGAAACCAATCATGTCCCCACATAGGTATCAAAGATGTTTGATCTCAGCATTTCCTTGATATTTGTGTATACACACACACACACACACACACATATATACACAAAATAATTTATATTTCACTGTCACAAATGCTGGTTGCTCAATTTTTGCATTATTACAAGTTTTCCCATTTGTCTAATTATTTTAATGTGTTATCATTCTATCTTATTTCTAATTTACCTAGTGAAATGATTGCTTCTTTAGAACAAACTATCTAGCTTCCTTACAATAATTTTAGAATAATTTACCCTTATTAACTTTGTTCTTTTTTTTAGATGTTATACTTCCAAAAACTTATAAAATGTCATTTATATTATGAAGATAAATGACTTTCTTTGAGTGCCCTAAATTCTAGGTATTTAACTCACATTCTAATTTCAGGAATATTAGAGTTTGCTAGAATATATGATGAAACAGAAAAAGAAACATTTTTTGAGTTCAGCATGGAATCATGAGCATTATCATCATCTTCATGCAGAGCCACTTTAACATTATTTAAATATTTTAAGCTTAAAAATGTTCCTCACATCTGATAAATTTTGTAGATGCCTACTTTGTAGAAGGATTAAATTATATATAAAAAATATATTCCATATATATGAAGAGAGAAGAAAAACAATACAAATTAAAAACTATGGATAATGTATAGTATATATGCAGATATTGAATTGTTTTAAGATATAAAATAATTGTGTATAACATCTAAAAGTTGAATATATGTAATATAATTATAGATGGTATCAACTATAATATAAAATATAAAATATAAATATAGAGAACCTATATATAATCCTGATGTAAATATAAACAAATAAATATGATAAAATAAACAGATGATACAAACAGATAAAATGTATATCTATCTACATATGCATATATATGGATTTTGTGGAGTCCTTTCACAAAAGGAGAAGACAACTATGATGAAAATATCAAAATCATTTTCTGAGCTCTGGAAATTGATTAATTTAAAATCTAAAATCTATTCATTAAAAATGAATTTTGGTAAGAGAGACAAATTTTCCCTATATTACTAACTTTGCTACTTTGTGAAACTGCCCTGTTTTCATCCCGTATCTCACCATGCTAGGCTTTTAAACCAGCACTCTCTCAATTATGGTACAAGTGAAAATTGGCAGCATAGCTCCCAGTGAAGTTAGGATGACTGATATCGTTAAATAGCTCCACTTACAGAAAATCATTACTATTTGATATTTTTTTGATATCGCCTTTGATAAACCCCTTTCCTAGCATCTAGTTTTTTGGCCTGACTCAACATTGGATATGAGAAAACCCCCATCTCCAGGGTGTTTTTGAAGGCCACCGTGTTTAATATTGCACTTGCTATACCAACAATACCAACTGGGACAAACAAGAAGTGGTTCCAAAAAGAAAATTTGTGAAATTGAATATCCATATGGTGCTATGAAATGCTCCAATTGATTTCTGAGGCTCTAGAGTGCTACATGAATCAAGGATATGGATATAGACATGAAATATCCCATTCTCCCATCGTAGATTGTCCTTGAGCTTGTGCACAAGTAGAGTGAAGGATATGACAGAATTTTTATTTTCCAGAGCATTTGAGGCATGCCACAACACAAATTTCTTACACACACACTCACACATAGTAAGCAGAAACTTCATTGGGCACACATGAAAAATAATAGAAAATAATACAGTCATTACATATTCAGTATAGAAAAGTCTCCAAAGAGAGAAGAATGAGACAACAACTAATTGCAACAGTAAACCCTGTAAAGATAGAGGGTTGTCATGCAACCATCCCAGGTAGGTTCATGGTCAGTTTTCACAGACAAAAAGAGAATTTGGAACCTGTGGTAGATTTTGCAGTCCTTTAATGCTGAGACAGGTGTTCATACACACAGGCAGACAGACAGTGCAAGAGAAACTCCAACACTGAGAGAGGCAGAACAGCAAGCCCGCAACCCTCAGCCTCCTTTCCCTGTTAAGTGCCCATAGCCACACATCTCATGCATTGTTGCAAACACAAGACCAATCTGTTGTTTGCTAGATGTTAGAATAGTGAAAAACATATCATTTCAAGGTATGGGCTCTCTTTTGTGTGGGTTGCAAAAAAATAGCCTGATTTACTAACTTTCCTTATAAGGGGTTTATAGAGTTGCCACACTCTATTATATAAAATCTTCAATTTTCAACAAAAATCATGAAATAAACAAGAAATGTTAAAGTATGCCCAATACACAGGAAGTGAACCAGTCAATAGATTAAAAGAAGTCCACATATTAAAATAGTGAATAAAGTTTTTCAATCAGCAATTATAAATAGCATTAAAAACTCTGAAATATCAAGTATCCAATGAATTTTTAAAAATTAAATGAATGTCTCACCAATATATATTATGAAATAAAAGACAAACTATTTTTTAAGAACCTACTTGATATTTTGGAGATGAAAGGTGGAATATATTAAATGAAAATAATTACTAATGAAGCTCAAGAGCAGTTTTGAGTTTGTGGATGAAAGGATGAGTGAATTTGAAGAACTATTGAGTGAGATTATCCAATATGAGTAAAACTAAGAAAAAAGAATGAATAAAACTGAACTCAGCTGACTTCTCACCACTTATTTATCAAATACAGAACTTAAAAATTATGCTTCTAGTCTCAGGAGAAAAGAGTTGAATCCACTGAAAATCAGCATCCATTCTTAGTTCCATCACAGAATCTAGTTCACTAAAGAAAATGCTCTCCACAATATTTGAGATACAGACAGGCAGATACAAAAAATCATAGTTTACTACAACAGAAGCACAAGAGCAGAATGCATCGTGGCAGGAAGACTTAAACTATAAGTGATGGATCACTAACGCGTCAGGGTCAGTTCGGACAGTTTTGACTTTATGGCTATAGATCATGGGTGAGGGAGGGGTCTGGAAGATTCCCTTCAATATGCTGGTGGCGGTTCTGGCTCATTTTGGTACTCCTTATATCACCCCTCTGTAGGTTTTCCAGACTCAGTCTCTGCTATGTATGTTAGTGTGCTTCAAGAGCAATGATATCCACATTTCTTGGTTATTGAATAGCTTGTTCCCTACATTTACAACTTCAGTTCTCTAACTTGTGGCTGAACCACACTGAACTTTATTAAATTCTTCAAAGGAATGCAACTCTATATTCAAACTTGTCTGTAACTCAGATTCTTTGCCACATTGATGTCCACTGCCCATGGCCAAGTAGCTGCCATCCGTTGGAATCCTCAGGGTTTGACTGAGCTCCTACTGTTCCCATGAATTTTTCCCTGCATGTTCCAACTCACTGTAGTACACTCAATATTTTAGTCCAGTCTTGTATTTGGTTTCTCCGTTGCCTATAGCGTCATATCTGGAAAAACAGGAAGCACTCTTATTTCACTATAGCTTACTTTGTAAAAAGCCCTCATACTCAATTTTTTTTTGAATGAACAAAAGCAACATTTTCTGAGAAATGCCTTCCAGGCTTTTAAGAAACTTTGGAAACAAACTAATGTCCTAGTTTCTGTGCTTCTTCTTGCCTTATAGTAAAGAAGCCTTTGCCAGGAGGCTTCATAGTACAGCAAAGTGTGGGCCAGGGCAGGAAATTACTTTTTTTCTGTGTGGCATATTCATTAACATCTCTGAATCTCACTTTCCTCATAAGTAACAGTTATGGTAATACCTCAGAGGACTATTTGAGGATAAACGGGTAGGTTGTATTTAAATCATGCCAATTAGTGGTTGATGTCTTTATCATCATTATTGAAAATACCTTTCACCTCCCCTATTAGTTTTGAGAAAGGATATCTCTTAACTTGGCAATAACTCATAATCCATGCTTTTTCTACTCACATGAAATAAGCAATTTACACTATTTCTAAGCAGAGTTAGAGAGAAAATCCCATTTATATATTTTGCATCTTTAAAATATTATTTGGATTTTTAGGGCCTCCCTGATGACACAGGGGTTAAAGTCTCAGCACTATCAAGCTATGGGCAATCACTGCAGCATGAGTTCTATCCCTGGCCAGGAAGCTAACCCACATGGTGCAGCAGACCTCTCCTGTCTTGCCCGCTGCTCCCCTTAGCAGTGTATTTTAGAAGATCTGCCTGTTCTGCTCCCCACTCTGTCTCTGGTGAATCTTCTCACCACCATCCCCATACTTCTGGCTTTCACCCGGTTCTTATATACATAAATACATAAAAATAAATCTCTAAAAAATAAAGTAAACCTGCGCGACAGGTTAAGCGCAGCACTATGAAGCTATACAGAGCCACTGCAGCACTAGTTCGATACCCGGCCAGGGAGATTACCACATGGTGGAGCAGACCCCTCCTGCCTCGCCCGCTGCTTGCTCAGCAGTGTATTTCAGTTGATCTTCCTGTTCTGCTCCCGATTCTCTCTCTGGTGAATCCTCTCACCACCCCACACCTCTGGCCTATACCCCAGCTTGTATGCATAAATAAATAACTCTTTAAAAAAATAAAAAATAAAAGGTAGAATTTTATTTGGATTTTAATAGATTTGATAGCCCCTATTTTCCTTAGAAAATATATCTTATTTTTATTGAAAACAATAGATAATGTACTACCTCAGACAGTACTGTTTGGCACCAGGTTTCTATTCTTTGTGTCTCCAAAGGCTTCATAGCAGTCCCAAAGGGAGATGAAAATTAATCATTGCCTTCCTCTACATGCATTTGGGATTTTAAAGCAGTCTTGCAATGTTTCATTTCACAAAAGCTGAAACATGAATTTCTTTAAAGATCATGGCCTTTTGGAATCCTCAGGTACTCTGCTTTAATCTAAAGATTCTCTGTCCAATGTTTGACTGATGGTTTCCTGAGAGTGAGTTTGTGAAAGATCATGTGTCCTACAATGCAGTAAATATAAGATACTGAGTTCAACCATAAAACACAAAGCTGACAGGGATTTTGGAAATAATCTTGTAAAATACACAACATATTGATTAAATTTAAAGGCCCTAGGGCCTAACTACCTGGGATCATTTCTGTTTGCAAATCATTACGGCATGTTTTTTAACCTTTCTGAACAAGCAGTAATATGGTTAGTCAAGTAGGTAGGATAATAGTAGTAATTTCTTCCCAGATTGTTATGTGTTTTATTGAGACAATAGGTAAAGTACTTTAGGAAAGATCACAATCATTGTCAGACATTACTATCAAGTCTCACTTTTCAACAATGTCAAGACAAAGGAGTTAATGTGTCCCATGGAAGCAAGAGTGGATCATTGAAATAGCAGTTCATTAGAATATATGTGTTAGAATCAAGGGCAGACAAGTTTTACTTCAAAATAAGCCAGCATGCAAACAAAGCGAGCCTACCAATTTGGGTTCACAGAGAGCAGCTGTATCAGCTACATTGAGTTTTGAGGTTTAACCTAGCATAATTATGTTGTCACAGAGGTGAGGTAGAAAGTCTTATTGTGCATTTCTGCAGTAATTCAGCAATGCATATTTAGAGGAAATATTTATTTATTTATTTATTTATACATACAACCTGGGGGGTAAACCAGAGGTGTGGGGTTGAGAGGATTCATTAGAGACAGAGTGGGGAGCAGAACAGGCGGATTAACTGAAATACACTATTGAGGGGAGCAGCAGGCGAGGCAGGAGAGGTCTGCTGTGCCATGTGGGAATCTCCCTGGCCAGGGATGGAACTTGTGCCACAGTGGCTGCAGATAGCTTCACAGTGCTGAGACTTAACTGGCTGCAGAATCAGGGAGGCCCTAGAGGAAATATTTAAAAGTATGAATGTTGCCAAAAAAAAATCAATTACCTAAAGACTTTCCCTCTTTTCTTGGGGAGGAATTGGTTTACTTGGAATATGATATTCTCCTAGGACTAGGGTATTTCATCGCATACATTCATTATTTTATCATTTTGTCAAAGGGCCATGTTGAGTGGACTGTAGGTGTCAACAGAAAACTTCAGAATGCATAACAGTAAAATGGTCTAAATGATTCTATCTTGTTAACGCATGCTTTTTGACTAAATATGTGCATTTTCCCCTGTTATTACTCTTTTGAAGCCTTAGTTATTGTCTTTCATTCTTCTTAAATTCACATAAAATGTCACAGTGCAGCAGAAATTATGTGGTCCTGACGTTAAGGAACTAAGGTCAAACTAAAATACTTATCTGGGCAGATTATGTAATCTCTCAAAGAGTCAGTGTCAGTATCTATAAAATGGATAGACTGTGCAATTATACAGGTTGTGTTTATAAAATTTTTTTGAAAATCTTCATTTATTTATTTTTTAATATTTATTTTTATTAATTTATGCATACAAGAACTGGGGTGTCGGCCTGAATTAGGAAGGGTGAGAGGATTTACCAGAGACAGAGTGGGGAGCAGAACAGGCAGACTGACTGAAATACACTGCTGAGGGGAGCAGCGGGTGAGGCAGGAGAGGTCTGCCACGCCATGTGGGAAGCTCCCTGGCCGGGGATCAAACTCAGGCTGTGGCAGTGATAGGCTGAGACTTAACTCCAGGTAGACCTTCCTTGTTTATTTTTTCACTATATAGGCTTTACCCCTTCAGGTGTGGTCACCATATTTGTCCCACCACCCCAGTGCCCACAGTCCTACATCACACTCCACCACACTCTATGCCACCTCTATCCTCTACTCCCCCCTCACTTTCCCTTCCTATGTGTCTCAGATCTATGGTCTGTTTTCAAAGGTCAGTCTTACAGTTGGTCATCATCTGATCCCTTTTTTAGTATCTATACAATCCAGATATAAGTGAAACATCTGGTATTTCTCTTTTTCCTTCTGGCTAACTTTTCTTAGAATTATCCCTTTGAGTTCCATTCCCCTTGCTGCAAAAGTCATTAATTTGTCATTTTTGGTCACTGACTAGTGTTCCATTGTGTATATATACCACATTTTCTTGATCTGTTCATCTGTTCTGGGGCATTTAGTTTGTTTCCATATCTTGGCTATAGAAAATAGTGCTGTAATAAACTTAGGATTGCAGGTTTCCTTTCAAATTTTTATTTTTGTGCCCTTTTCACCTAGGAGAGGAATTGCTGGGTCTCTTGGTAGACCCATTTTTAGTCTTTTGATTAGTCTCCATACGTCTTTCCATAGGTGCTGACCAGACTACATTCTACCAACAGTATAATAAGGCTCTGCTTTCTCTACCCGCTTGCCAACAATTGTTTCTGGTTTATTTGTTACGGGCCATTCTCTCAGGTTTGAGGTGGTATCTCATTGTTTTGCTTTGTTTTGCCTTCCCCATCAAATTGATGATTTGCATTTCCCTGATAATAAGTATTCATGAGCATTTCATCATATGACTGTTGGCCATCTGCATGTCTTATTTGGAGAAGTGTCTATATAACCTTTCTGCACATTTTTTATTGGATTGTTTTCTTTTTGTTGAATTGTATAAACTCTATAGATTTTTGGTATCAATCCCTTATTAGATATATGGCATGTAAATATTTTTCTCCCATTCAATAGTACGTTTTTTGTTTTGGTCTCTGTCTTTTTCGATGAACAGAAGTTGTTTAGTTTGGTATAGCGTATTTCCTCCTTTGTTTTCTTGCTGCTGGAGCTGAGTCTGCAAAGATGTTTCTAAAGTTTATGTCATACAGTTATTTTAAAATATATATACATTATGGAGATGCTAAATTTTATTGCTTTCTGTGGATAGAGTAAGGTATAAACACAAACTATTGCTTACCCTCTTAATTTTTGTTATGAGTCAGATACTCTTTAATATATATATTAATATATATATATATTATATTAGGTAACATTGAATTACAATACTATATATGATTTAGGGGTTTATGTTCACAGATTCACACTTTATTCAGATGTACATTACCTCACTACACCTGACATCAAAACACCCATAATCCTCAACCATATTCCCCATTGAGTCCCTTCCCCCTCTCTTCCCTCTCTTTTCATTTTAAGATAATTGTATATTGTATATTAAGTATATTGTATATTAAGATAATTGTATATTAAGGTAATTGTATAACAAATAATAATGCACCATGGTAAAGATTACCAACCTTCCCTTGATGGTAGTATTTCAAATTACACTATTAAATATGAGACTATTGCCATTTATACAATTAACTGATTTTTTCCCAAAAGCTACAGCTTTGTGTGTTTGTGTGTGTGTGCGTGTGTGTGTGTGTGCTTGTGTGTGTTTAGTGCTATGTGATTTAGGCTATTGTGTGCATCAATTGAGTCAAGATACAATTTCATCAGCCAGGATCCCTGTTCTTTTGCTTTTATAACAAAACTACCTTTTTCTCACCTTCTCCAACATGCCTTTAATGACTCCTGCCAAGCAATTTATAAAAAAGAAGGAACCATTGATACTCTCAACAGCTTCGTGTTGTATTTACTTTTTGGCTACTATGAATAATGTTGCCGTGAACACAAGTGTAAAGGCTTTAGTGTTGATACATGTTTCATGTTTTCATTTATCTTGTGTACATACCTCGGAGAAATAATTGCTGGTCTAGTAGCTGGGTTTCTGTATTTGAGGAAACATATGAATGTTTTCCAATCCAGTCACACTATTCACCTTCACACCAGCAGTGTTTCAGGGCTCGGATGTCTCCACTTCCTTATCAACACTTTGTATTTTCTGTCTTGTTGATTTCAGTATTCTCAGTAGATCATT
>PVIJ01001934.1:166390-178298 GCA_004024925.1 Scalopus aquaticus
TGGTCCCCTGTATTCTCCTCTCTTCCATTTTGTGCCCTTATCCTCCCCCCCCCACCCCCACTGCTGAGTGTCTCTCTCCCACCTGGCCTCCCTATAGTCCTGTTGTAAGTGAAACCATTCGATATTTTTCTCTTTCTTTCTAGCTTATTTCACTGAGTATGATTCCCTCTAATTCCATCCATGTCGCTGCAAATTGCATGTGTTTCTCTTCTTTCCATGCTGAATAGTATTCCATTGTGTATATGTACCACATCTTCTGAATCCAATCATCTATTTTTGGACATCTGGGTTGCTTCCATACCTTTGCTATTGTGAATAGTGCCGCAATGAACATTAGTGTTTTTGTGTCCTTTGGGTAAAATTCCCAAAAGTGGTATTGCTGGGTCGTATGGGAGCTCCATGTTTAGCAGTTTGAGGAACCGCCATACAGCTTTCCATAGCGGTTGGACCAGTTCACATTCCCACCAGCAGTGTGGAAGAGTTCCTTTTTCTCCACATCCTTTCCAGCATTTATTGTTGCCTGTATTTTTAATGTGTGCCATCCTCTCAGGTGTGAGGTGGTATCTCATAGTGGTTTTGATTTGCATTTCCTTGATAAGTGATGTTGAGCATTTTTTCATGTATCTGTTGACCATTTGCTTTTCTTCTTTGGAGAAGTGCCTTTTGAGCTCTTCTGCCCATTTTTTGACTGGGTTATTGGCTTTGTTTTTGTTGAGTTGTGTGAGTTCCTTGTAAATTTTTGTTATCAGTCCTTTATCAGATGTATTGTGTGTAAAAATCTTTTCCCAGTTGGTAAGGTGACTGTTAGTTTTGGTTAATGTCTCTTTTGCTGTACAGAAGCTTTTTATTTTGATGTAATCCCATCTGTTTATCTTGTCTTTCACTTCCTTCGCTTTGAGGGATGAGTCTTTCAAGATTTTGCTGAGATGTATGTCATGTAGAGTTTTGCCTATATTTTCTTCTATACATTTTATGGTTTCAGGTCTTGCATCCAGGTCTTTTATCCATTTTGAGTTGACTTTTGTGCAGGGTGTGAGGTAGTAGTCTAGCTTCATTTTTTTTGCCTGTGGCTGTCCAGTTTTCCCAGCACCATTTATTGAATAGACTGTCCTTGTCCCACTGCATTTTCTTTGCTCCTTTGTCAAAGATTAGTTGTTCATAGATATGTGGCTTTAATTCTGGGTGTTCTATTCGGTTCCATTGGTCTTTCTGTCTGTTTTTGTTCCAGTACCATGCTGTCTTAATTATTATGGCTCTGCAGTATAATTTGAAATCAGGGAGTAAAATTCCTCCATTTTATTTCTTTTTAGTTAGGAGGGCTTTAGCTATGCGAGGTTTTTTGTGGTTCCATATGAATTTCATCAGTAGTGGATCTATTTCTTTGAAGAATGTCATTGAGATTTTTATTGGGATAGCATTAAATCTGTAACTTGCTTTTGGTAGGATTGCCATTTTGATAATGTTAATCCTTCCAATCCATGAACAAGGGATGCCTTTCCATCTTCTTGTGTCTTCTTCTATTTCTTTCAACAGAGTTTTGTAGTTTTCTTTGTATAAGTCCTATATGTCTTTTGTTAGATTTATTCCCAGATATTTGATTTTTTTGGGTTCTATTTTTAAGGGGATGGATTTCTTAATTTCTTCTTCTTCAGTTTGGGGGTTTGCATAGAGGAATGCTACTGACTTTTGTGCGTTGATTTTGTATCCTGCAAATTTACTGAACTGGTCATATTTTAAAAAAATATTTATTTATTTATGCAAACAAGAACTGTGGTGTAGACCAGAGGTGTGGGGTGGTGAGAAGATTCACCAGAGACAGAGTAGGGAGCAGAACAAGTGTATCTACTGAATTACAGTGCTGAGGGGAGCAGTGGGCTAGACAGGAGAGATCGATGCACCAAGTGGGAAGCTCCCTGACCGGGGATGGAACTTGTGCTGCAGTGGTTAAAGATAACTTCATTGCACCACCACAGAGGCCTGAGTCTGAGCGTATTTTTATGTACTTATTGGTCATACATTCCTTAGAGAAGTATGTATTAAGGTCATTTGCTTATTTCTAAAAATTAAATCAGTTGTGTATTGTTGAGTAGTAGTTGTTCCTTCTGTATTCTAGATTTAAGTGTTTTATCAGATATATGATACAAAAATAATATTCTCATTCTGTGGGCTGTATTTTCATTTTCTTGATATCAACAGTTTCATTTGAAGTTAAATTGATTCTAATTTTAAGATGTCCAAAATATTTAGGCCTCAATTGTTTCAAACCTAATAAACCTTTACCTTATTAATAATCATAAAATATATACGTATCATTTCTACTTTTCATTGATTTGTAGCTTATATTTACGTTTTGGTAATTGTGGATTAATGTTTTCAGTGGTGTGCTGCAGGGATTCTTCTTTATCACTCCTTTTGTTTCCTTTTCTCACCTCTCTTCCTTCCCCTTTCCTTTCTCTTTATTGCAGAAGTTTGAACTAGAATATTTAGCACTGTGCTGAATAAAAGGGGTGAGAAGATACATCCTTATTTATTCTGCATTATTTTGTTTTTATTTTATTTTATTATCTATTTGATATGTATTTTGCATCATTCTTTTTTGTACAGTGCATGTTTTCTCCTTCAGGTGTTGTCCCCATAAAATTCCCATCACCGATTCACCTGTGCACCATCACCATGGTCCCTTGAGTTCCTCCCTCCCTTGCTTTGATGCCCTTTCCTCCCTCTATCCTGCAGAGTGTCTCTGATTAACAGTTGCCTGTTGATTTTGTTTTTTAATTTATTGCATTTATTATTTTTTTCCTGATCCCTTACTTGGTTCCCCTACATTCCTATAAGTGAAGCCATCCAATATTTTTCTTTTTCTTTCTGGCTTATTTCACTGAGCATAATCCCTTCCATTTCCAACCATGTTCTTGCAAATGACATGAGTTTACCTTTTTGATTGCTAAATAGTATTCCATTGTGTATATATTGTTCTGCATCTTAAGGGGGAAACATTAGATCTTTCACATTAAGATTTTGAAAATGTTCTTTCTCTTCGTAAAGCATACCCCGTTTCTAAACTGCCATTTCTCTCTCTCCCTGGATGTGGCACTTGAAGTATTTGTTACGTTAATTGATAAAAACATACTTTTTTCTTTTTAGATTATTTATTTGTTTATTTAGGCATAGAAGACCTGGGGTGTAGGTCAAAAGTGCATGGGGTGTGATGCAGGGGGTGAGATGATTCACCAGAGACAGAGTGGGGAGCAGTACAGGCAGATTTATTAAAGTACACTGGTAAGGGAGCAGCCAGTGAGACAAGTGAGTTCTGCTGTGCCATATATGGGTTAGCTACCTGGATGGTAGTGGTGATAGCGCTAATACTTAACCCCTACAGCACCAGGGAGGCCCCAGATTTCTCTTTATTATATTGTTAATATGGTGGATTATAGCATTTGGATTTTATGTGTTGAAATAACCCTTCAAAACTGGAACATATCCACTTACTCAATGTATTGATTATTTACTGTTGCATTCAATTGGCTAATATTTGGTTGATCCCTTTGGTATGTAAATTTAAGTGAAATATTTGAAAACAAGTTTTACCTCTCTTTAGTCTGTGTTTGGTTTTGCTGTGTAAAAATACTTTAATAAAGGGCCTCCCTGGTGGCACAATGGTTAAGCGCTGGGCTATAGAGTTGTTGGCAGTGACTACACTAATGTTGTCACTCCTGCATTTTTAAATCATTTTTTGCATGTTATATAATTTTCTACTATTTTACTTTCAACCTATGTGTGTCTGAATTTAAAGTGGTCCTTTTGTAGTCAGCAAAATCTTACTCATCTCAACGGGGATTTAGCTTTTCTTGTTCAGCATTAAATTCTGAACACTCTGAAAGATGATTTGTCCAAAAACATTGGTTTAATGAATAATTTTACATGTCATAAATGTGAATAAAATCTGTGAACATTTTATATATCTTATATTATGTATGCATATTTGTGTGTATATATATATTTACAGACCCACATACACCCCTATATAGCCCAAATTATGTCTAATTTCATGGCAAACTCAGTCAAATGTAAGAATAGAGATTAGATATATTAAAAATTTAGTTAATGACTGAACTGTTAATTATTATTGACTTCAGACTTAGATTTAATTTTCTTGTTAAGTTGATAAATTTATAAGATATTTCTGATATATGCACTGGAATTCAGCCTCATCATGACATTAGAGTAGATTTTATTTTACTTTTTTGCTTCTACAGGTAAAAAAAAAACTGTCATAAAGTCTTCCAAGAGGCATTAAGGGTGTGAATATATCATATTCTGGGATCACTGCCTAAGATATATAATTTCATATATCCAATTTTATCTGCAAAATGATAAATCATTTTGTGAGACTGACCACATTAACAAAACTTGGGAGATGAAGTCATAAAATCAGCAAATGAAAATACTGAAAGGTTCTAGGTAACCAAAATACTGACATGTACATGACCATTTGTTTGTATATTTACAGTGAAAATTCACTGTCATGTTTTGCATAAGAAAACCAATAGAAATTAATCAAGAAAAGAAAAAAAATATAAGTGAATTAGATGGCACAAGTACTAAAAAATTCAATTTATTTCAAGTGCTTTGAGGAAACTCCACACAGCTTTCATAGTGGCTGGACTAGTTTACATTCGCACTAACAGGGTAAGAGAATCTTTTTTCTCCACGTCCTTGCATTTGTGATTTTTGTTTGTTTTTTTTTTTTAATGTGGCCATTCTCACCAATGTGAGGTGATATGTCATTATTGTTTTGATTTGCATTTCCCTGATAACAGGTGATGAACAATTTTTCATATATCTCTTGGTCATTTGCATTTTTTCTTTGGAGAAGTGTGTCTTCTGATCATTTTTTGATTAGGTTGTCTGGTTTATTTTTTTGTTTGTGTGATTGCTTTTCAGATCTTTGATGTCAGGCCATTATCAGATGTGTGGTGTACAAATATTTTCTTCCATTCAGTAGGGTGTCGTTTTCTTTTGGTTAATGTCATAAGACCCAGCTATTTCATGCTAAGAATATACCCAATGTATTAGATACCTACTGTAGTAATTCTTCAATAAATGCTTATAGAATGGACAGAGTTATAAATGGATGTAAAGCAATTAAATAATACATTTTTTTCCCAAAAATTGCATAAAATTTAGTTATAGGTTTTACACCTTCAAAAATTATTACATGATCATTATCCAATAAAATAATCTTATTTTCAAATGAAGGAATTGGTTAGCGTTACATATTTAATAAAATCTGATGTTATAATATTTGGAAATATTATATTTTCTGTAATAAACATTACCAATTTCATTAATGCCAGAAAAAAAGTTGACATCATGCATTTAGTCTTGTTGTTTTTAACCGTTTAGACCATAAAACAGTTATAACCTTACATTAAAAATTATCCAGAGACAAGAAAATGAACAAATGAAAAGAAAAATAAACTGAAGAAATAAACAATTTAACTTGAAGTTCAGTTTACTGAAACTGAATTACAATGCATTCCTCTGTTTATGACTTATCAAAAATAACAGGTTCTGATTACATGCAATACTTAAGAATCAAGCATGCTTTTATTTTTTGCATCTTACAGGGTATCATAAAATCTTTTTAAAAACTTGCCTTGAGTTACAAGGTAGACATCTTCAGAATCATTACAGGATGCTTAACAATTGAGAAAAAGACTGTGGTGCATTTTGAGAGGGGTGTGTGTGTGTGTGTGTGTGTGTGTGTGTGTGTGTGTGTGTGTGTGTATGCATACATATATATATATATATAATTGAATTATAAATGAACTGACGTACTTAAACATGCTACTAAACTTTTAGATGACGGAGTACAATTTATTTATTTATTTATTTTTTAAGATTTATTTATTTGTACATACAAGCTGGGGTACAGGCCAGAGGCGTGGGGCGGTGGAGGGCTCACCAGAGACAGAGTGGGGAGCAGAACAGGCAGATCAGAAATACACTGCTGAGGGGAGCAGCAGGTGAGGCAGGAGAGGTCTGCAGCTCCATATGGGATTCTCCCTGGCTGGGTGTCGAAATGGCATTGCGAGCTGCCTACAGCTCCACAGTGCAGTGCTCAACCGCTGTGCCACAAGGGAGGCCAGAGGGAGGACAATTTAGACAGTCCATTAATCAAATATTATTTTACCATGTTCTAGGTGCAGATGTCTCCATTATATTTTGACTAGAGGGATAGATCTATATACTTCATGTTACTTTTTCAACATAATCAACACACACATCATATTGGTACTATATATTTTTTTTTAATTCAGTGAAAACTTTTAGAAAAATAAGGTTAATAAAATTACTTACAATAACCCTTCATTACATTGGCTTCAGTAAGATATTTGAGGACTTGACTGCCAATCTTATATCAAGGGAAACAAAAAGAAAAATAAAATAATGGGAATACATCAATATAAAAAGCTTCTGTATAGTGAAAGCAGCTATCATTTAAAACAAAAAAACACACTTTGAATGGGAGAAAATATTTACATATCATACATCTGACAAGGGATTAAATTCAAGATCTACAAAGAAACCATACACTTCAAACAAAAGAAAAGAACAAAAAATTATCAAAAAGTGGGCAGAATATATAAACAGATACTTTCACAAAGAAACATTAAGATGGATAACAAGAACAAGTGTTGGCAAAGATGCGGAAAAAAAAGGAGCACTTGTACTCTGTTGGTTGGAATAGACTTGTTCCGCCCTTATGGAATGCAGTATGGCCTTTTCTCAAATTATTTAAAATAGATCTAAGAAAATAAGAACCAGAAATTCCACTCTTGGGTACATACCCAAGTTATGAAAGTAACCTAGGTGTCCAATGACAGATGACTGGATTAGGATGATGTATATAACACAATGAGATACTACTTAGCTATTAAACAAAAAAGGTGAACTCTTTCCATTTGTAACATCATGGATGGAACTACAGGAAATTATGCTAAGCAAAACAAGACAGTTAGAAAGATAAATACGGGATGGTTTCCCTCACATCTGGAATAAGGGCAAAAAAAGCAAAGTGTCAGGCAAAACCAAACCAAAAACAATGCTAGAAACTGGGCTCCAAAATTGAAGCCACGGGTTGGGGAGGGGAAGGGTCGAAAGCAATGTTAAGAGGGTGTACAATGGGCTGTAGTGGTGGAATATAGAAGTGATAGAATAGTATACATCCGAAAAGGTGGAATCTTATATTTCTGAGTTACATAAAATTAAAAGAAGAAAATATTCTACTCTTATGTGGAAAATGCCCCTGGAATATACAAGACAGTGATTTTTATTACGACAGTTAATGTATCCAAAGAATTTCATTTGAGCCTCCCTGGTGGTTCAGTGGGTTAAGTCGCCGCATTATGAAGCTATCAACAGCCACTGCAGCTTGAGTTCGATCCCAGGCCAGGGAGATTCCCACATGGCACAGCAGACCTCTCCTGCCTCACCTGCTGCTCTCCTTCAGTAGATCTGCCTGTTCTGCTCCCCACTCTCTCTCTGGTTAATCCTCTCACCCCCCCACACACCTCTGGCCTGCACTCCAGCTTGTATGCATAAATAAATAAATCTTTATAAAAAATAATTTCATATAATGTTACTTATTCTTTCATCAACTCATTTTTAAGTCATATTGAGCTATTCTGCTATCAGTGACATTCATTCTACTTTTGTTTGGTCTTAAATGTGATCCTCCTTGAAGGAGCTCAAAGTGATGCATTATTTTTCTTTCTTTTTTTTAAAGATTTATTTATTTATGCATATATGCTAGGGTGAAGGCCAGACGTGTTGGGGGGATGAGAGGATTCACCAGGACAGAGTGGGGAGCAGAACAGGCAGATGGCTGAAATACACTGCTGAGAAAAGCAGTGGGCGAGGCAGGAGAGCCTGCTGCGCCGTGTAGGAAGCTCCCTGCCCAGGTATTGAACTGAGGCTGCAGTAGCTACTGATAGCTTCATGTGCTGAGACTATTGCGCCACCAGAGAGGCCCAATGATGCATTATTTTGACTTAAGAGCGTTGCTTCCTCTCTTTCATTGTTTATTATGTTTTGGTACAAGCAGTCATAAGGAAGTTTTACAACATTGAAAACATTCTTATTTTACACACATGTGGCTTTTCACAAGTTTATTTCAAAATCTAAAGTAGTGCTATTACTTTAAAACTTGACCTATTATTTTGCACGTCATTTAACTTCCAATTGCATTCTGAACCTAATTTAACTTTAAATTTACCTTTTACCATTAAGAAAAGAAGATTAGTCGAAACACAATTGCTAGCCATATGGTTGTTTCAGTTCTTTCCATTTTTGATGTGGATTTTATTTCAAATGGTCTTGTTTACTTAGCTCAGTGTTAATCAGTTTGTTGAACTGTTCTTCCAGTTCTTATATTTTGGCAAACATTTTTGGTCATCCTTTTAACAAGTTTAATTTGTTTTCTCATGACTTCAACATTTAATTCCTTAATCTTCACTTATGTGTTATCTTCAGTGAAAATCTGAAATTGTCCAATTTTCTATTTTTGTCAAATTTTATGAATTCACTCCACATTTTTGATGTCTTTGGTCTTATATCTTCAGAATCCACAATTTCGTTCCCCTAGTGTTTGGCTTATTCATTCTTTTCCCTGTTAATTTTGAATGGTATTGTCTAAGTGAGTAACATCATTTTCGTGAGTATTTGAGCAAAAAGTTTAGAGAGGGCTGGTCACAAGATAGGGTGTCATTCAGAAGTTGTTGCGTGAATGATATCAGGACTCTTTTAGACAAATTTAGTTCTTCCCTAATGATTCTGCTAAGATTTTATAATCATCTTTCAACTGTACAGGTGGTGAAGAAATTCTCCTTTACCTCTCTGGGTTCTTTTTGGACTTGTCACACAAGAAAGTAGACATCACACATATTAACAGGAGAAAAAACAATTTTAATGACATACATATTAAGAATCTAGACCACTATAAATCTAGAAAAAGTAGGAAAAAACCAAAGATTTTTATCCTGAGTTATGGAGTAGAATAGGGATCTGGGGCTTCATGGAGATCAGAGGATGACTCATGTGATGAAAATCAGGTACTCTTGTCACTAAAAGTTTGTCCTGAGATAATAGATTTCTTTGATTAAAAAGATATTTCTGAAGATAACTCTAAAACTAGATAATGCCCACAGTCTTCATTCTTCTACATGGTTAAAAAGATGAGAAAAGTTTCTTTTTAAACCTGTAGGGCCTCTGCTGGCAGATTGAAATAATCCATACATCATGGTGACAAACTCTTGGAAGACCTATTTTGAACATTTTGGGGAGGACGGTTCTGGACATATCTGGCAGACGGCTCCTTCACATCATATCATCCCAAGAAAACACAAAAATCTCTCATACACCAAAAAAAAAAAAAAAAAACTAGGACCACTTATAAAATAAAGGTGAGGAATCTGTATGAAAGAAAGTATAAAACTTTGTTGAAGAACATAAATGATGTGAAGGAAGAAACCATATCAATCAAGTGAATTAAATTAATTATTTACATAGCAGTAATTTTATTATTTTCAAGTGACAGATGTGATGTGATTCTAATTCCAGCATTGGCAAATTTAGTAGATATGACTGCAGAAGAAGTGTGGAAATTTTTCTTTGCACTTTTCTGGAATGATGTTCATGCAGATTTTCTGCAGGCAGATCGTTCACCTAAGATAACACGTCTAATTACAACTTGGTTTGGCTGTTGATATGTACTTTCTTCTCTTTATCAGTATTTTGAAGCTATACCAATACATTGATACTTTCCTGAGTATAAAAATTCCCAATATTTCCAAAATTGACTTCTAATTTCTTACCTATATCAGTATTTCGAGGACACAACACAGGAGTTACCTCACTGAGTAAATATATATATTTCTAAATATTTCCAAATTTTTTGCCATGAACCAAACCTGAAGACAATTACTATGATCATTCATCAAGCACTCCACACTCAGTGAGGATGGCTTAAACTCTTCCAGTAAAAAACAACAAAACTTCCCATCTGTTCTGCTTGGTTATTTTATTTAATTTTATTTATTTATTTTTTTTTATTTGTGACTTTTACATTACTGTATATTCCCTGTAGGTTTCCCACCACCAATTCACCCGTGAACCATCATCACAGTCCCCTGTGCTCCCCTCTCCCCCCTGCTAAGATTTATTTATTTATGCATGCAACCTGGGGTGTAGGCCAAAGGTGTGGAGGGTGGTGAGAGGATTCCCCAGAAACAGAGTGGGGAGCAGACAGGTAGATTGACTGAAACACACTGCTGAGGGGAGCAGCAGGGAGAAAGGACAGGTTTGCTATACCATGAGGGAAGCTCCCTGGCTGGGGATTGAACTCAGGCAACCATGGTGGTTCCTTTGTGTGACAGCATTGAGACTTAAACCCGAGACCACCAGGGAGGCCTTACTTAGTTCTTGACTAAGAACCTCCCCTCATTAAAACAAAACAAAGCAAAACAAAACAAAACAAAATAAAACATAACATAACACAGATTTACAGGAGAAAAGATGAACTGTTATTAACTATGTATGCAAGCACAGGAGCCTCACAAATATTTGAGAATAAAAGGGCAGCCAGATTATTATTATTTTTTTAAAGATTTACTTATTTATGCATGCAAGCTGGGGTACAGGCTAGAGGCGTGGGGCAGCGAGAGCATTCACCGGAGACAGACTGGGGAGTAGAAAAGGCAGATGGACAGAAATACACTGCTGAGGGGAGCAGCAGGAGAGGCAGGAGAGGTCTGCCATGCCATGTAGGGTGGGTGTTGAACTCGCGGAGCCACTTCAGACAGCTCCACAGTGCAGCGCTTTAACCCGCTTTGCCACCAGGGAGGCCCAGCAGCCAGATTATTAAATTATTATTATTATTATTATTATTATTATTATTATTATTATTATTATTATTATTAACATGATTATTATAATAATTATTAATAAATAATATTATTATTAACATTAATTATTAATACGTAATTATTATTAACATATATATCATCCTGAAATAAGAAAATGAAGAGGAGTTGGGACTTCAGAGTAAATAAGACAATTTACAGGAAGGGGTTTTCTAAAGGAAGTGAGCCAGAAAGAGAAATATAGGCACCAGATGATTTAATTTCTATATTGAATATAGAGAAACTAAACAAAAGTTTAGACAAAGACAAACTGTAATACTGACCCTTGAATTCAAACAGACTCTAAACCTGAGACATCTAGGAGGGAAGTCTGGGGGGAGAGGAAGAGAGGGGAGTACAGTGGGCAGGGGAGTGGTGGGGGATAGTGGAGGACTGTGGACCATTGGTGGTGGGAAAACTATGGTGGCCAAATTTGAGGGGAGTGATCCTATATTTTGAAAAAAAAATAAACAAGGATGCTTAAAAAACAAAAATAAGACAATTTACAGAATGGGGAAAGTAGTGGATATGTTTGGTAATGACGTTTTTTCTCTGAATTGCAGATAAATCTTCAGTGAAAACATAATCTCTGATAGTAGATAACTGGTACAGATTTCCCTTATAATTATAAGTTTTCCTTTCAGAGCTTCTCAGGTGTCTATTTTTCCCTAAAATAATCAGCCTAAAATATTCCATATTGCAGAGACATAATTTGGGCTCTTACATTCTGCCACACATTAGCTCCCTGAGAGGAAGCTGCAACCAGGTTTCTTCCAGATGGAACAAGTCCTAGTTCCCTTAGTACTTATATTTCCCAGTGGGATTGAATAGTTTCTAACACATTATGTCATACTGATTGATCCTGTTACAATTGATCTCCCCTACTAGAATGGGCACTCAATTATGATAAGAATTTGCTTTTCCTGTTGGTTCACTACAGGGTC